>PVKA01002758.1:0-119935 GCA_004027165.1 Ctenomys sociabilis
AGGCTATTCACTTGAATTCATGGAAAATATGCGGAAGACAGACAGAGCTGAGGTGAACAAGGCCGGAAGGAGGGGTGGAGGGGACGGGCAGGACGAGGTGCGGCGCAGATCCAGTCAGGTGTTCCCTAGGTCTGAGCTGCTCAGGTTCATTTTGGGATGCATCCTCTCTCAACAGGAAATGTTCTTAGAGGACAAAAGCAACCACAGAAGTGAAGAAGCCAATTAGGAAGCTAATTCAGGAAAAAGGTTTTGCCATGTCTAAACTTACGGATGTCTCTAACATTATTTTAGCCCATTTAACAAAGTAATTACTTATGGCTCCCATCTTCTAGGAATTCTAACACTTACAACACATTTTACTTTGATGACAAAGTATAAATTTTCTCACTACTTCGCAGGTCTTCCTCCTGAAAGAACTATACATACAGCCATGAGACATACAACTGTCCTGAACTGGTGGCTGCACCCTGAGGCCATCTTCCATCCTTTCACAGCTGGCTGCTGCCTTGACAAAAATGTGTTTTAAAATTTTAAGGTTTATGGAGCTTAGGACATAGTTTTTCTACGAAATAATTTATTGAATTTTAAGGTTTTTTTTTCAATAAATTCAGTTCAATAGTAAGCTGAGCTGACCTACATATACCAGGTCCAAATTTTCAGTTTGTTTTGCAAAGAAGTATAGAAACCCTCTCAAAAAATGTTAAAATGAAAAAGAAATCATGTTTAAAAATAACAAGTAGGGCAGGTGTGATAGCTCAGTAGAATAAGTGTTTGCCTGGCAAGCTCAGGGTCATGAGTTCAATCCCCAGTACCGAAAAAAAAAAAAAAGTAAAATTTCCTTTAAAATTTTTATAAGATAAAACTGCATATGCAGAGTTACTCTTTTCAAGGAAAAGAGTCATGTCATCTGGATTTTGGTGTTCATCATATCCCATGCATTCAAATTTTTAAAAACTGCAAAGTTGTGTAATAATTTCCAAATCTGATAGAGAATTGTAGGGAATGAACATTACTGGAGATGAAGAGGGAATAAAGAAAGAGAATGCTATAAAAAGGAGGAAAGAGAAGCTCTTTCATGGAGATCTATAATCCCAAAGGTGAAGTGGCTTTCATGTCAGTTGCCCAATTTTATTGGGTCTTTTATCTGGGGTGTTACTTTTGTTTTGCATTCTTTATATATTCTTCATTATTATCCTCTGTCCCAGGAATAGCTGCTGAAAATATTTTCCTATTCTGTAGGGGTCTCTTTGCTGTGGTGATTATTTTCTTTGCTAGGCAGAAACACTAATTCGCTAAAATCCCATTTGTTTATTCCCAGTCTTACTTCTTATGGCATCAGGGCTCTGTGCAGAAAGTCAATACCTCTGCATATATCTGCAAGAGTTGCCTTACACCATAACTACTTTAAAGATTACAATACATACTATATTAGCAATTGCTACTCTCTTATTATTGCATTATGAAATTTGGTTTTATCCTTCCATAAAACTAAAAAGTCAATAAACCTATGTACTTTTAATACCACTTAGCAAAAGTAAAATAAAGTAACTTACCATTTCGACCGTTTTGCTTTAAAGTATTTGCAGAGAGCTGGATAGTGCTTCCATGGGCCATGTTCTCTGGAAATTTTAGGTCTTCTAAGTTGCCCTCTGTGCTCAGCCTCGCAACTTCTAACTCTGTAACCACAGAGAGGGATCAGGGCCCACTGAGGAACATGCTCAAGCTATGATCAGTTCTCAAATAACCAAAACACTTCTGAAATCAAACCACTGGTGTGATTTGATTTGTCATGCTAAGGTAGTTCAGTTTGTAAGATTCTATGTTGTTTCTTTTTTAATGTTTTCAAAATAAAGAAAAAATATAAAACCACATAAATAATACAAGTGCATTAATAATAACATTAAACATTTAAAAACCAAGCCTACATCTTCATCCTTTAGGTTAGCATTGAGAATATTTTTATTTTATGAATTGAGCAACATCTTCCTATAATCTGAGCTGTACTATCATATCAATACTGAGCTATTAAACAGTGAGCTAGTTTTAACAAACCTCCTGAAGTAAAATTGTCAGTGGCATCTTATGCCATAATTACATGAATTTATATTCTTTACAAGCCAAGTAATAAAACTACTAGTGCTTTTCTCATCTTCACTCAAATGACCTAATTGTTTATACTGTGTAATTCAGACATAGAGCTGAAATGACCTGTAAGCCCTGCACTAGGAGGACACTATGCTAAGTAGCATGAATGATGCATACATAAATAAAAAGTCTACACGTAAACAGACCTCACTGCAAATGATCTCAGTGATGTCCAAAACTGTAATGTCCTAATAAGTTTAATAAATGTGTTTTTGACCTTGATAGGGCAAAAGTTGATGCCTCCCTAATTTAAGGAAAAGAAATACATTAGCTCCATTGAAAGAAAGAAGGACTCTTATCTGATATGCCAGAGGCACTTTCTTCATTTCCTTTTTCTACCATGAAAGAGTCTCTACACCATCTGTGTGACAAGGACCACTTACGGATATTGTCTGTGTTCTCCCTGACGATGTCCGTTTTCAAAAGGTTATCGGCCAGCACAAAAGCACTCTCCTCCACAGTGTCAAGCAGCATGGTGGCGGCCCGTAGCTGGTCACTCGTGGTCAGGTCTCTCCATGCATTCAGCGCTTGTGGCTGGAGGAGGTTGTTAACTGTCTCAACCATTGCCTAGGAGAGGACGAACAGAATGACAGAGGTCTCTAGTGAACCACAAGGCTGTCAGAAATCCAGGGCTACATGTTGCCCGGTAAGCAAGGATCAACAGTGTACACAAGTTTGCTGTTGTCCCAGCCTCCCTGTGACATGCTGCAGCTGGAGCATTCATTATTTTCCCCATAAAACCCTGGATAAAACTTTGCAAAAAAAGAGGAAATCCTGTTCTTTTGTTTTTAAGGACAATAAATCAAGCCATGCTTGCTTTTTAGAATCAACAGTGCAGGCTTCAGTAAGACTATGATCATGTAATTAAATTATTAGGTATGGGAGCTACTGACAAGTAATGTAAACCAACAGTTTTGCCACAGGACCCACAGAAAATAACATTCTTCCCTATCCTTCACCAAAATATGGAATGCTGACCTCAACAGGGACATGGTGACTACAGACAGGGCAGCACAAGGGTCGGATGTCTATAGGTTGAGGAGGCACTGAGCAGCCAGTATTTTCTTATTCTTTCTTTTTTCCTAAGCCAGCTATTAAAATATCAGAGTGGAGAAAGTATCAAAGCGTACATACTCCCAGGGACGTTGATATGTTATATGTGGAGAGAAACCTCCTTCGTGCTGTTTACTACTAGGAAGGAGAACAAGCAGTTGGAATTCACTGCCCATGGCCTCTCGGTGCTTTTTCTTTAGAAAAGAACCAGCAGTAGGTGCATCCACACGCAGAGACAAAACAACACATTTCTCCTTGCTTCATCCAAGGGAATCATCTCTTCTTACAATTCATGTGTATCCTGTGGTTTTAGGTTATAAAGGAAAAACAGTTCTCCCAACAAGGTCCTGAGCATCATTCACACATTGAGAATTGCAAAACAGAAAAACACAACACCTATGGTTTGAAAGTGATCATCACTGAACCCATTCATTCTAAAATATGTCTCTAATCCAAAAATAAAACTGAATAAACAGCCAACATGAACACTGTCTCTAGGTAGCACAATGGTGTTTTAAAACAGGGTTATGTTATTGACACATTGGCAGAGGGGCCAGGAGACGGGAGGTCTGTCCTCTACACTGCCCTGTTTGCTTCTGGCTGGTATTTTCATAGTAACCAAGTAACAACTGTTAAAAAATTTCAGCTTCATAATGAAACACCTTGGCTGCCAATTAACACCAGCTTCAAAAACTAATTTGCCTTTTGATAAAAGTTGGTTTTCTTGATATTTTCCCCACTATTCCAAGCTCTGGCCAAAAACAGCATCACTGGACTATTTAGTAAAACAGTCCAACTCATCATTACACACACACACAAACACATATACACAAACAAAGAAAAGTCTGTCATGAATGTAAAGACTGGATGCTTTCCCATAGTGTGTCTAGTTCTGTCTTTTATTCTGAGTTTAAGGCTGGACAAAAGTATTTCCAATTGTAACAAAATGAACTTTTGTTCCTTTCTAGGAAGTTCTCTACAGGGGAATGCCAACAGAATATGCCAAAAAAAGGAGGTACCCAACAGCAAACAAACAAACAAACAAAAAGTTGTGCTATTTTCTGAAGCCAAACAGAAGATATCAAATCTTGAGTGCAAAGGGGTAGTCTTTCAAGGATGAAGTGATCCACTGAATTCATTAGGCATGTTCTAACCATGTCACATAAATTATGCAAAATAAAATATGTGGCTGCTTTGAAACAGAGCAGTCATGTTAGCTGTTAATAATTTTAATATTCGTTAAATGATTTCACATTGATTAACTTAAATCTTACATCAAACACCATTTATAAAGGATAATGCAGTATTTCTTTTCTGCCCTTTGTTGTTTTTAATTATTTTTAAAAATGCAAAATTAGAAAGAAAGAACACTAAACAATATGGCGACCTTCAGCACTATTATCCAAAAAATTGGAAACAACTGGTTGCAAAAGATTCTGGAGAATCCAAAACAGTCTGAATAGACTCAGATGGAGTATGCTCAGGCTTTTGTGCACAGAGATGCCTGGGGCCAGATGGCTGACTGGGGAACCCAACCAGCCTTTGAAGGAGAAGTAACTCCAGTTCTGCTCAAATTCTTACAGAATACTGAAGATGAAAGTGTGGCCAAACACATAATATTTGAGGTCCTATCTAGGGCAAATGGACAGCACAAAATAAATAAGAACTGCTAGAAGTGAAGAAAGAAATTGTTCCTGTTTTCAGATAGCACGATTTATATATAGGCAACATGAAAATCTCCATTAGTAGCAAAACAGATGACCCATTGGAACTAATAATCTCAGAACCTGTTTATGATAGACTGCTTTGTCTAAAAGTGTGTCATGTGGCTAGGGATACAGCTCAGCATTCCAAGCACCTGATAACTAAGCACAAGGACCCAGGTTGGATCCCTAGTACCACATGCCATGCTGGCCCTGCACAGAGCTGGCCACCAAAACCACACAAGGTGGCGCACACCTGTAATCCCAATGGTGGGGAGGCTGAGACAGAAGGATCACGATGAGTCTGAACTGTGTAGTGAGACCCTATACCACATAAATAAATAAGTAAATAAATAAATATTTAAAAACATGTCATCTCTAGAAGCCTAGGTGCTTCTAATTAACAGTTTATTTTACAACTGAAGAGATAAAAGATGCATTATTTTTGTAGTTATAAAATTTTAATCTAATTACAAATTATATCCTCCCAAGTATGACAGGCACTCTCTTTACAAAGTGTTTAATCCAACTTCTATTTGAGATCAAATAATTATCAAGTTTATTAAAAAATTAATATAGATAAAATATCCTCCAGACAGTTGGAAATGAGTCACTCATGAGACAATTTTAAGATGCATTTAGTCTGCTTGGAGACATACTTATTCATGATTATTTAAGTATAATTATGAGAATACACTAACCTGAAGACTAAGAATGTTTTCTGCAGTATTAAAATCACCTATAGGATCTGGAATTGCATCCACTGGCCTTGTATTGACTCTACCTTACACTATCTGTGGGGCACTGGGTGAATTGCTTTACTTCTCTATATTTTATATGTAAATTAATAACAAATTACAATAAATTATAAAAGCTTCCTGGCTCATATATGGGCTTACTACGTAATTTTATTTCTAGTGCCACTTGATATCACACTTTAGTGTGGAGAGTAGAGCTGGCTCCTTGTAGAAAGCATAAGTGTTCCCTGATAATTCTTAAATAGCTGCAGAACATTGAGACTTGGAGGGAAGAACTCTTGCAGTGCAAGCCTCACACTTCGACCTCTTGTAATTCTATATTCCCTGAAACTTTGAAGAAGAGAAGAGCAGTGCTTTGAAAAGATGCTGAAGAATAACAGTAGAAGCATGAATAAATGGATACATTTTTCTGCTAGGGAAACCACGACTAGGTCCACATTAGGTTCTAATAAATACAAGTTATTTAAGCCTTCTAACTATTAAATTTTCTTTTTAAGCTTTCTAAATATTCCACAGTATCACCTTCTGGATGTGTGGTAACATTACACATTATGGGAACTCATAGCATTAAATTCAGCCCTTGAGTACATTCACTTGACCAAAGCATTCTTCAGTTTTACCATTGCTGGACACAACTCTGAACACCCGCAGCTAAGGAGAAGAGAGGTTTCATTGGGCTTATGGTTTTAGGGAGGTCAATCCATAGTTGGCTGGCTATAAGGCAAAAAAAAAAAAAATGGCAGAAAGGTGCAGCAAAGAAAACACGCTCACTTTGTGAGGGCAGGAAATGGGAGCAAGGGAACAGTGCTAGGGCCAGGAGATGGGCACCAGGCAGAGCTCCCATGGTCTGAGTTCAGGGTCCACTCAGATATGCCCAGGAGCATGACCTTCAAGCCTACTAGGTGGCCCGGAAGACAATCACGTTGAGATACTCAAGCTGCGCCAACACAGCTAACTTATTTATAGCATGTAACTGTGGTACATTTGTTAATTTTTAATTTTAAATAATTCTCAATTGATATGTTTTTATATAAGTACCACACACTAACCAATTGTACTGCTGGAGCTTCTAAATTTTTAAACATATAAAGCATATTTTTATTTACTTAGTATAACTACTGTGGAAAACACTGGAGAAAAAGTTATGTATCCTTGCAATTCCAACTTCTATCATTGCCCCACGAGGATGCATTTGTAAATAGTCTCAGATTCCTTTGCAGAAATGCACAAAAGTGTCACTGGTGAGGAATGTATCAGTCATACTTATTACCTGGATAAGCCACAAAGTTGAAGCTGTAAGGTAAGCAACAGCACATGGAGAACCTTGTTTCCTTTATTTTTCCATATTAAAAACAAGGATGTGTTGGCAAATGTTTATGATTCCTGCACTCTGGAAAGCTGAGGCAGGAGAAACCCTAATTTGTGCATCCTGCTTAGCCAACTTAGCAAGAACTTGTCTCAAAAATAAACAAGTAAATAAAGAGCTTGGGTGCAGCTCATTGGGAAGGCCTTGGGTATAATCACCAGTGCTGTGAAAGAGAGAGGGAGAGAGAAGGGAGGAGAGGGGAGAGAAGACGGAAAGAAGAAAAGAATAAAGGAAGGAAAGAATGAATGAATGAATGAAGAAAGAATAGAGGGAAGGAGGGAAGAAAGAAGGGGTGAGGGGAAGGAGGGAGAGAAGGAAGGAAGGAAAAAAAGAAAGAAGAAAAGGAAAGAAATAACTCAGAAAGAATGGCTCAAAAAGATGCATACCTTTACCATCAATGTAGATTTCTGAAGACAAACTTTCCAATCATAATCTTATTTTAGTTTTAAAACCTAAGCATCCTTTGCTCCTGGACTCTTCCATTATCACCAAATCTCGGGAGAATTTTCCCATGCTTAAATTTATTGCCAATAAATAAATAAATAAATACATGGATAAATAAATAAATTTTTCAAATGTACTTAGGACAGGGTGTCACTACATAGATCAGACTCTTCTACCATTTTTAACCTCCCAAGCATTGGCATTATAGGCACGAGCCACCATGTCCAGTCTCAATTACAGTCTCAGTGCACTCTTGGGGCGGGGCCAGTATGACACTGAATCCTGGTCCCTGCATCTGCCTAAGCAGGCAAGTCTGCTGAGTTATCGGGCCAGCTCTTGTTTTGTATCATTAAATGGATTTCATGCATTCATTTTTCTATATGGATACTTTAGAACTTAACTGAACAGAAGGCAGTCTACATGAACAGTCTGCATGACTAAAACAGTTCCAACTCCTTTTTATTGAGTGACTCACCATCCCATGAAAATTCACATTTCATTCAGTTTTTACCCTTCTTCATACTATGGGGGGTCTCTCTAAAGGCACTGCCTAATGGTATACTGTCAGAATAACTGAGAAAAAGTAAAATTTATTAACTAGTTATCTTCCTTGATTCATTCTCATTTCATAATCCAATATTCCCATGGTCTCTCGCTCTGTTTGATTTGTGGTAACAGAAGTTCCTTAGTTGGCTAATTAAGAAGCAACAGAAGTTCAGGCCTGGATGCTGTGAATTCCAAAATTAAGGAGCCAACAGACTTTGCGCCTAAGAAGGTCTCACTTTATGTACTTTCACGTGGTTCCAGGTGATCAAACTCATGGTCTTTCTGACAGGAACCAGTCCCACTCTCAAGGGCTCTGCCTTCGTGCCCTGCCTCTGATCACCAGGACACTTGGTAATAAATTTCAATAAATGAATCACAACCAACATTCAGACCCTAGCAGGCTCAGTGCTTATTCATCTTTATGAGAATTTCCATATCTGTGCCTGGCTGGCTCATTAGATATGACGTCTGAGGGTCACGATCATTACCATTTGTCTTTCCGCAGGGTAACTGTTGCTGAGTCTATATTCTTGGGGCATTAATTAATAATCATTACACAAGGCTGAATTATTTTTATTATCAGATCATTAATGATCTTATGCAAATGCAAAATAAGAAAACTGGAAGCAGTTTATTTCTATAATTTTTTCTCATGCTTCCTAAAAAGTATAGTAAATGAAGATTTTGTGGGTGCAAAAGTATTCAATGAGATTTTGCTAAACTTGTGTGATATGCAAAGAATTATGGGAAGCACTATGGGATGAGGTTAGAAAAGAAGAAAAATAGGGCCAGAGAGATAGCTCAGCAGAATAAGTGCTTGCCAGGTAAGTGCAAGGTCCTGAGTTCAATCCCTAGCACCACACACACACACACATACCAAAAAGAAATTAAAGAAGAAAAATACAAAGATGTCTTTTCACTTAGCTGTGTGCCATGTGCGGAGGCAAGTCAACACAAGACAGAACTATAAACCTTCAGCATAGGGGGTACAAAGCACCCCGCCTGCTAGGCAGGATCAGGAAAAGCTCCAAGGACATAAGTGCTCTGGAGCTGAGCACTAAACAATGCACGTGCTTTCCTAGGCTTCGAAGAGGAAATTCAAAAGTATAAGACACAATAAGCAGTTTTATAAAAAATTTACTTTCAGTAAACCATTTGAAAGTTAGGAGCAATTATCTCACAGAATAGGTGTTTTTGTTTTGTTTTGTGAGACAGGGTCTCACTATGTAGTTCAGGCCTTGAACTTACTATATAGCCCAGATCTGCCTTGAACTTACAGCAATCCCCCTGCCTCAGTCTCCCAACTGCTGGGATTACAGGCATGTGTCACCATGCCAGCTACATTTAAATACACTTAGAGTATACTCTTGGAAACAATGCCTAGTAAGACATAGTATACTTTATTCTTCAATATCTTTGTTCTTAATTAGGTCCTCCTAAATGCATGTTTGTTAATATATACCCTAATCGTTATGCTAAATATTATGTCTCTTCATTTATTATGTATAGTTACATTTATGAATACTCATCTTTATTCCTAAATCTCAGGATAGTCTGAGAAAAGAAGTAAGACTTCAGGTCTTCTACACTGTCATCTTCCCTTTGACTGGACGTATGGTTGTGGGCTATGAGCAATGTTTATGCAACACAACCCACAAACGCGGTGATTCCGTCACCTTCCTGGTCCCCGGAAGTGCTCAAGGGGGTTTGCACAGGCCAAGATCAACTGGCCGGGTTTACTCTGAATTAGATTCATAATTAGGAAAAAAGGGGGGAAATTTCTCTTTAATTATTCTTTCTTTTTGACTTTTAGATATGAAGCTTTCACCTGAGAATTAAAAAATCCATAGGAAAAGCTCAAAATAATTACTGAAGAAGGCACTTGGTACTCCAATCTGGATTTAGATATTGATTCAAGTCAAAATTTTAAAGGTCAAACACTCAAAAAGTCTTCAAAACAGTTTATAACTTGCAGATTTTTTTATTACAAATCAAGTTGAGTGACTGATATTTACACATCTGATCAATAAACCTAGGTTTATTTTATAACCACTGTCATTTAATTATATCAGACACATAAAATCTACTAATCTCTGAACTCCCTTTAATGTTACAGTGAAATATTGGCATTTTTAAGTCTTAATTAAAATTAGATTGTATAACACAACTGACCTTAATATAGTAATAAGGACTTTTAATAGAAGAATGAGACAAAGGTCAAATTTCATAGACTATATTCTGCTTCCTGAACACCTCTTCTTGTTCACAGAGGTATTGTTTTACGTAAACCGCATTTGACTGTATCAGTTTTGAGAAGCCATGGAGTGGAATTTGGTGTGAGAATGAAGAACACTACTCAGGAGATCTGAGTCCTAGTATAAGAAGTAGGTAGAGGCGTAGATCTGGCTCAGCCCTCTGGCTGACTCAGTGTTCATTCTACCAATGCTGAGTACATTTCCTGTGGCAGTCAGTTGGGGCACAGCAAGGAAGAAAGCTGCTTGCCCTGCCCTCAATAGGATGATATGGAGAGACTGGACAATTTAAGCCTTAAAGTTCAGCAGGACAAGCATTATCCTGGAAGCAAGAGGTGGTGCCTCTACTGAAAAGGCAATTTCTGTCCTGCTTTCTTCTGTGATCCACTGTTCACTTCATGAGGTTTTATTTCATCCCCATACTTTCTATAGCTTCCATGCTTCATTTACTGCTGATTTACAGCTTCAGTCCTTTATGATCTGATAGTATGCATGGAATTATTTCAGTTTTGTATTTATCTATGTATGCTCTCTGGCCTATGATATGATTTATTTTGGAAAAGTTCCATGTGTTGAGAAAATTGTGTATTCTGTTGTTGTATGATACATTCTGTAGATATCTGTTTGTTAACATGCATTTATCTGATCTTGTGGTTTAACTCTGATGTTCTATTGGGCACTTTTGTCTAGTTGACCTCTCCAAATGGCACCAAGTTTGAGAAAACATCCAGTACTCATGTACTATATGCTGAATACAACTCATAACCTCCTGAAGGTATATAAATAAAAGTAGCACTGTTCTTTTCCAAGCAGTTCAGCAACAGAAATAGAAGAGATATTAAAATACAGCTTGATAATTGCTGCCATCAAAGAAAACTGAAAGTGTTATAAGTTCTCATAAGACAGCAGTTATCTAAGTGGACAAAAACATTTCTGACTGGCATGTAATGTGAATGCTGACTGAGATGAAAGGAAGGATAAAGCAAAGCTATGGAGAATTCATCTAAGTGAAAAAGGACATAAAGGCAGACATGGGACCTGCATGGATTTAGGTAGTTTGGTCTCCTAGGCTCTGAGGAGGGAGGAGAGGCCAGGGAAAGGTGACTAGCAAGAGAAGTCACACAGCTGAACACTCTGGTGTAAAAGGGGGAATGTTTTCTTCAAGGCTAAAAGAGATTAATAGACAGTCTTTGGGTAGGGACAAGGAATCACCAGATTTCCAATTTTCAAATATAACCCTGCAGTAGAGAGATTAGTGGAAGAATGCGGAAATGTATAAACCAACCATGAGCTTAAAAGTGCTCGGTGATGTTAGAAAACTGAATATCAAAGAAAAAGAAAGTTTATATTTGAACATATCCTGCAGAACTTGCATTACCTTCTTTTTTTTTTTTTTTTTTTTTTTTTTTTGTCTTTTTGAGACAGGGTCTCACTATGCAGTTCTTCTGGCCTTAAGCTCACTTTGTAGCTCAGGCTGGTCTCGAACTCACAACAATCCTCCTGCCTCAGCCTCCCGAGTGCTGGGATTACAGGCATGCGCCACCATGCCCGGCTCTTGCATTACCTTCTTACATCTGCACTCTCCTTTAATTCGCTGCTTCAGACCAACAGGACTTCTCACTCTCAGTGCTTTCCATCACCTTCTCCCTGGAACACACTCACACGAGCAGCCTGGAGTGGTCTTTCTCCATGCGTGTGCTCCATGGGACTGACCCGCTGTTGCCAGGTCTGTTTTATAATCATCACCTCAGAAAAATTTCCCTAATCCAATCAATCTAAAGTAACAGACTCACTTAATGAAGGAACTCTGTTTTAATTCTTTCTATACTGTTTCTGCCATCATCTTATTTTATTATTTTGGCTACCTGACTGGTTTACTAATTTATTCCCAGATATGGAAAGGAGCAGATAATATACTTTGTTTTGTCTCCTTTTCTTGATTGTTTGTACTTTTTCTTTTCTTAATTTCTTTTCTTTTCTTTTCTTTTCTCTTCTCTCTCTCTCTCTCTCTCTCTCTCTCTCTCTCTCTCTCTCTTTCTCTCTCTCTCTCTTTCTATTTTTTTCTTTGTTTCTTTCCTATGTGTTTGGTACAGACTCTCACTACCCGGCTCAGACTTGTAGAGAGTCTCCTGTTTCACCTCCCCAGGGCTGGGATTATAGGTGTGTGCCACCATGTCCCCTCTTCTTAAATTCTTATACATTTCTTTCTTTCTTCTTCCAATTTTACATGCATATATCTGGTAATACAAATAACTGGTTGGAAGACAGCACCATGTATTAAAAAAAATACTGTGAAATTCATATTACTTTGTTAGGTGAAATTCTGTATCACTTGTAATTTTTTGCTTTAATTCTAATTTGTACTGTCTTTAATAAATAAATAAATAAATAAAATAGGGTATGAAGGGCACAAAACTAAAACTTCTCTCTTTACTCCTTACTCCCAGTCCTTGGAACAGCATATGAACCAAAAAATTAGACTTTTTTTTATTTATGTATTTTGTATAGGTTCTTACTATGCAGCTCAGATTCATAATGATCCTCCTATTTCGGCCTCCCCAGCTCTGGGGCTACAGGAGAGCACCACTACTTGGAGTTTTGTTGGCTGGCTTTGGCAGACCACAAGGTAGGCCAGCTCAGCATGTGGTATCAGAGGATTGAATCTAGATCCTTGTACTTGCGAAGCAAGCCCTTAGACTGCTAAGCTATTTCCCTGGTCAAATTAAACAAATATTACTTAAGTGAATGAATGGATGGATCTTTGATATTCTTTAAGTGTATGTTATTTGATCTTTTGTTAAAAAACACAAAATGTATTTCAAGTTCAAAAGACCTGCTGGCAATAAAATCAGACAAGTTATAACAGTTCTAAATGTACTATATATTCAGATTGGATCCTGAAACAGTAACGTAGGTAAAAAGCAAGGAACTTTGGAAGAACAATGAACTTTAGATAATACTAATGTATTAGTATTGTCCTACACGGATGTCACATGACACAAGAAGAAACTGTGTTGTCCTGTGTTAGGGAAGACACTTGTACTACTCAATGTTTCTAAAGATCTAAAACTGCTACAGGAAATAATATCTATTAATTCTTTACAATGACAACCTTATAAACAGTTTAAAAACAGAGGTACAGGACCGGAGAGATGGCTCAGTGGAATAAGTACCTCCCTGGCAAGCACAAGGGCCTGAGTTCAATCCTTAGTTCTGCCAAAAAAAAATACATAAAATCTGAAAATATAGTTTTGCAATATAATCCCACCTAAAAAGAATCATTTTGACAGCTTCTTGTGGATTCTTTCAACACTGTATTTATACAAACAAATTTTATCTCTATAGTAATGGTGTCTTTTGATATTTGCTTCCTTTGTAAGTTTGGCTTGGCAACATTCCGTATTCAACTTTCAAGGTCCATGCAAAACCTAAGTGACTCTTCCAGTGGCTCAAGATATTCCACTGTTTGTTAATGTAGCATATTCAACAGGCTTCATCAGTGACATTGCTTTGTTGATGTAAGGCACCAAGCAGATGTATCTTGTGATCACTTCTGCACCCATTCCTCATGCAGGGAGGGATGCCACCCACCATGGCCGTCTGCTGTTAGCCGTTCTCAAAGTCTGTATTCTGGATAAGGAGAACAGCAGTATTTTGCAGTTGTATGGCAGGATTTATAAAGAAACAGGAGGACACATGGACCTGAGTTAAAAGCCCTCTTTATTTTATTTTATTTTATTTATTTATTTATTTATTTATTTATTTATTTATTTATTTATTTATTTATTTATTTATTTTTGGCCAAACTGAGGATGGAACTCAGGCCCTTGCGCTTCCCAAGGAAAAAAGTCCTCTTTAACAGGGTCTTTAGAAATCTGCTGATAGTGATGACTTTGGCAAAGAGGATCAGAAGGACTGGGGGCAGGGAGGAGCAAGGTCCAACTCCGCTGCACCTCCTGCCGAGCACCGTGCAAGCGAGCAAGCTAGGGCTGCCTGTGGGCCCCAGCGCAGCAGTTTTTACGGAGGGAGACAGAGTGCTTATTTTCCCTTCTGAATGATTTATTTTGCACCCATGTCAGCTATTCAAAAATTACTTAAAATGAAGGAAACTACCTCTTGAGAATCATTTGGAATAATTTGATAAAAAATAAAACAAATCCGATTTTGATTAACCACTACTGAAAGACCATTTTTATCCGTATTTAAGGTGCAAAATTAAGCCCACTATTGCCATAAGTACATTTGGGGGTATTACATCAAAACTAAATGAAGCTTTTACTGTGTATCACTAAATGAGAAAAAGGAAATTGTCTCAGGCAGCTCGGAGAATGCGAGTTGCCCATTATATTATTTTTGAATGAGACACAGAACTGTTGCAAAGGTATAGTAGCTATTTGGGCGATATTTCACTATTCAAATAGAGCAGACCTTGAGATATGGTCAAAAGTAGCTGGGTCCAACGTCTGGAAAATACACAGAAAGGAAATTCTTGAGTTACTTGTCTTTTTCTACGTCCTGCAGATTTTCAGGGCACAATGTTGAGAATCTAAGCACGTGTCCAGTAGCGATGGAGTGTCTTCTTCTGTCTTCAGGCTGGAAGCTGACGTGCTGAAGGTAGAGCAGCAACATCCCCTGGCAGCCCGACTCTAATCCCGATTTCCTGGAATTCTCAAACAAATCCTGGACTGTCTTATCTGCATTTTTTTTAAATACAGGCTCTCCATGCTTAATTTTCTGTTACTCCTGTCTTCAAAATTTATACATTAGAGAAGAGAAAATTATAGCTTTGTTGGGAGTAGTCCTATAAAAGCCATTTTTGCTAAGCCATTTGGGAAATGACTTCCCTGCAAACTATACTGAAACATTTCCAGTATTTTTCTGACTTGTACCAGAAAAGCTAAAGACATCTTCCGAATGGAAGGTCTTCAAAATCTGTAATGCTGTTTTGAATATCTTTTTCCTTCTGGTTACCTTTGTGATCATAAAGCTATTAAAGAAAACAGAAAGTAAATTGATGTGTGCTCTCTTGCATTTGCACAGAAATATCTATTTCCATGTTACATATTTAAAACTTTTGAGGCAAGTCTGTGCTCAGGAGGAAATGATGCATAGAATGGACTTTAAATAAACAGTTTTACAATTAAGTAATGATTTGTGCTTTGATCTGGAAATTAAATAAGAGCAGAGAACACCAGCTTGTAAGGAAAAAAAACAGGACAACAGAGAGATCATGCTTTTTTTTGTAGGTGAAAATATTTTATTTAGAAACAAAATGGTAAGCTTTTTTCCCTCATCACCAGAACAACTTTCTGAGGCCTTCACAGACAAGGTCTATGCACAGGAGTCGGCATGTGTCCTTATTTGCAGGTTTCCTGCAAAAGTAGTTGGGTCCAACATCTGGCAAGACAGGAAGACATGACTGTAGAGCAGCTGTCTCTGCCTGACCTGATATTTTACCAGAGTTTTGAGATTTCTCCATTGACATTCTTCCTGTATCAAAGAGGATCTCCATCAATGGCTGTCATCATAGTTTGGAGGTTTTTTCAATTTATGAATTGACTCTGCTTTGGTTACATGTGATTTTCTGTCTTTTGAGTCCATTTTGATTTGGAGCAACACTTAATAACTACAATGTATAAGAGGGAATTTAGTGACTATTCCTTTATCTAAAGAAAACTACCCTGGTTTTCTAGTTTAAAAGCCACTTTCTTTGATCTTCATATCTTTTTAAAATAGGTTTTTGGGCTCGAGAAACATGCATGGTGTAGATTTATATTTTCTCTCTTACTGACACAAATCAAGTGAAGATTTATCAAGCTGTGAAGTATATTAAGTTCACAGGACTTTAACAAAGAGTTACCAAACCACAAGAACCTGCTGTGATTCAAACTCCTTTCACATGTCCTTTTAATTATATTAAATGAAAGTTTGGGTTGCCTTTGATGCTTATGGGCAAACATGGAAATCTCTTGAAAGAGCTGCTAAAAGCACTCCCTGTCGCTATAGTTAATATACTATGTTGTGCGCACATGGCTAGCCAATTTATTCTAGGCACTTTAACAAGGATATCCAGCCTGACAGGCCACACAGAATAGTACCACAAGTCAAGCAAAACACAAATCATTGAAGGACTACGAAAGTTGCTTGACATGCACCACAGAGCCCTTTGTCACACAGCCAATTAAGTGACCAAACAAGGAACTTGAAAATACTCATTAATTTCTTCCTAGCAGTATAAGCGGGGCTTTGAATGCTTCCTGCCCTGTGCACAGGCCCTCAAGTAAAACCGGCATAATTCAATTCACACTTTGTTGGAGGTGCCAGCAGCAGCAACTGTGGTTCAGGAAATGTTTGCGTTATTGATTCAAAAAGTAAAAGAAAAAGGCAAAAACATTTAGGATATATATACATAGATAGATAGATAGATAGATAGATAGATAGATAGATAGATAGATAGATAGATAGATAGATAGATAGAGGCACTTTGGGATTTTTATGCTAATCAGAAGTTTGTATTAATTTTTTTCTTTAAAAGCAGTCTCGCAACCTCTGAGCAGATTCAGCAACAATTGACATCATATCCTCTAAATGACTTCCAATGATTCCATGGTGTCACACTCCCACTGCGCAAAGCTGCTCTTTCATTTTCTAGTGCAAGCTTCTCTTCTCCTTGACCTCTTAATGCTCCCAGCCCTCAGACTGTATTGAACAGCTTTCCCATTGATGGGAAAAATGCCAAACATCCCGAACTAAAAGGTGAAGAACCTTGATTTAGCTTATAGCCTCAGAGCTTTCAGTCCATGTAGAAACATCCTAGTAGAAGAGTGTGGTGAATAAAGTTGCTCAATTCATGGGGGATTAGAAACAGAGAAGAACAGCCACACAGAAGAAGGGACCAGATATTATACCAAAAGCCATGCCTCATGACCCATCCAGACAAGTGAAGTGTCCATTAATAATCTCCTTGACGGTTCACACACCAACCAAATGGACACTGTCATACCCACCACTGCCCAACCCCTATCCACTTGATGCCCAGACACCTCTCCTGACACCACATTGAATCCCTTACCCCAGATGTCAGTAATTTTAGCATTTCCCAAAAGCTCAGGTCAATGTCTCCTCTAAGACTAAGGAAAATTTTTAGCTGTGGACTTTTGTGAAGTTGGAAAGACAAGTTACTTAATTCCAAAATATTATAGGACAGAATTTCTACTGTAAAAGAGAAGAATGGGGAATGGAGAAGAATAGGACCATGGCACAATTGAAACCCAGAGAAGTAAAGATGTAATTCTGCTGCTCTGCGTCCAGCATCTGGGACCCTTGATAGTTAAGATGTGATGTCTACCGCTCTTGGGGAGCCCTACTCCAGTGGCCTTGCTGGCTGCAGCTTGCATGACAGGCTCCAGCCTTCCTCAGTAGGTGTTTCATGTCCCAGGCACCTTCAGCTTCCTGTGCTGATTGGACCTGCGTCTTCATTCACACAGCTTCAAACACTCACCTTACAGGGCATGCCATTTGGCTTTCCATGTATTTCTTTGAAACTGGGATGTAAGCCACTATGTCCACAAGGTTCTTGCTTTCTGCATATCTAAAAAAATTGAGCAAGTATCACGTGGACAATGTCAAGGCCTGGTGCCAGCCCAAGCAGTAGCCAGGCTCCCTCAGATCATGGTTGTGGGAGCCTCTGATTACCTAGATGGCTGAGTATGTGGAAGGAAACCAATTTCCTAGGCCTTTCTTGAGTGAGGATCTCAAGGAGTTTCTTTTCAAATGAAAAGGATAACACTTTTACAATTTTGACACTGCCATCGGTGGAGTTTTGCTGATTTCCAAGTTGCCTAAATAAAAAGCTATTTTTCTTCTGGTCTGGGTTCAAAGTACTTGTTTCCAACCTCTAGTCCAGTTTCCAATTGAGTCCCATTGTTCTCTGGGTCATCATGACACTGGCCTTTGCTGTCCTTATTCCTTCCAGCATCCTGATTTTCAGATCTCTATACAATATTGCCCATGACAGTGTCTTCACAAAATTCTAGGGCTTTTCAGCCCACAGAATGAAACCTTTCTGAACTTCTCCTTCAAACCAGTTCCAAAAGCTTCTAGAAATATGGCCAGATGTGGGTGCAGCAAGGGCCCCACTTGTGATATTAATTTTCTGTATCGACAGGCTTTCCAATTGCTGGGAGAAAATATCTAACATCTGCAACTTAAAGACAAGGTTTAATTTGGTCCATGGCTCCAGGAACCTTTAATCAGGTGACTCCAACACAAAGACTTCAAGTCAGAAGGTCTTGATAGAGCGAAGCTTCTCAGTTCATTATGGCTGGGTTGCAGAAGAGCAGAACAGTGCCAGAGAGGAGAGGGGCCGAAACCAGAGAAAAGCCCCAAGGTGCTGCCTCTGCTGCCCACCCAACCCCAGGAAGTAGTTCTATTAATCTCCTAGGTGACTCTTGAACCAATCAAGTGGAAAAGATAGCTTACTTGTCACAGATGTCTAGATTCTTTCCTCTCCTTATAGTCATTTCTTTGACAAATTAAGCTAGCATAGTGTTTTTTTCTTACATTTCATTTTGAGCTTGAAGCAATTAGGATGAGGATAATAAGGCTACTTTTTGAAAAAGAGATTCAAAAGAAAAAAAGAGGGTTTATACAGAGATAAGAAAGTAAGATTTTAATTTATATACTGCTTTATAAAATACTGAATTTTGTTGTATTTGAAATTTTGGAAAAGATACTGTTTTGGGAGGTATACAGATTTATATATCATGCAATAATATATATATATATATGTATATTATGGTATGATAATTATATGATGTTTATATATTATATATATTCATATATATATATATATGGATAAGTTGTAATTAGTGTGAACAATAGGTTAAAAAATTGTTCTTCACTACAGAATGCTTAAGATCATTTTTGAGCAATATTAGGATTGTTTTTTTGTTTCATTCTATGCTCCTTTTCATGGGGCCATTGGGATAATTAGCCTTTCGGTATTTAAATCTATGAAATGCATGGCCATTCAAACATGAATCTCTGATGGAAAATTAATAGCACAGTTTATTCAATGGCTGACTTCCTGGTGTTATAATTGAGTGGCTGTGAATAAATGTTTCAGCTACTGAGTAAATATCTGATAAGACCAGAGTATTGGCAAAACAGGAATGCTTTTCTCAGTAGTATACACAACACCACTTCCGATCATTTGCACATAGGTGATTATCCCATGAAATTGGCACAATAAAAAATACTTCAGTATATTTGAGACTACTTTTGATTCCTATTGTTTCTACATTGAAAATACATTCAGATACCCATAAGGACCACACTCACTAGAAGGACTTTAGGCATAACTTTAGCTAAAAGCAGGGCCACTTGACTTGTGACTACAAACGTTTGATAGGTCATGAACAGCAGAATAAAACCCTGACATCTCTAGCTTTACATTGTTATGTCTCCTTTGATACTTTGAATTCCAAATCAAATTCCTGTTCCACTCTGCACATAAACATGTTAATTCATGTTAATCACTTAATGAATATCTGTAGTATATCTGCTTTTATACTGACAACACAAGGATGATGAGTCCTAAACTTATCTAGTCTCTCTCATCCTGTTCACCACTGAAGACATCCCAGAAAGAGTAAGAAAGCTATGTTCAAGATTCCAGGAAAAGCATCCCCTTCAGGCAGATCAACCCATGATGAAAATCGTGGTTGCTCTCTTGGAAAACAGCACAGTTATCTAAAGGAAGGGGGACTTACCCTATGCTAGCAGGAGGCAGCAGGCCAGACCCAAGCTAATGACCAGGTAGACCACAGTTTAACCAAGGTCTTGGTTGGTACAAAGTATGACTACTATGCATACCCAAGCAGTCTTGCTCAAACTGTGAAAAGCATTCCCGCGCTTTCTTTTGTCTCTTTCACAAACAAATAGAAGGACAGTAAAATCTGAGCTGCCAGCTATCAACTATATTAACTGATCTGTAGATGAATAACCAAAAGGTGGTCAGCACAGTTTTTAAAGTAATATAAGGATTTCCTAAAAATGAGTAGTGCTTCTGCCGAACACTAACCAACGTTGCCCACTAGATGGTAAGATGCTAGATGAGTGGCAGTGTTTGATTTATTCCCTAATAGTTTTGAGGAAATGAAGATTTCATGTATGGAATTTAAAAAATGTGGCAGTTAAAAACGTGGAAGGGAAAAATTTGCCAAGAAAATGATTATATGGCAGCCTACTGAGATGAAGCCATTCAGTGAAGTGTTTGCTGTATTACTGTGCTTTTCCCCACCTCTAACTTCTCCTGTCAGCCACCTCCTTCTTTTTCTAGGATTTTATGCTTACTATGAAAGTTCCTCATTATAAATCCAATTGCCAGTCTTGTATTTGCCAGAAGGATAGCAAACGGGGATTTTCTGATCATCGGGAAGAGCTAATATTTAGTATTTACATCATCCTTACCTCTTCAGAGTTTTGGTTAAAAAGTAAATGTCTCCATATTATTTTTAACAGGAAATGAACTGATAAAATTCAGTTTTTTTACTGCTAATCTCAAAAATATTAAGTTGATTCTTTTTTTTTTGTTTTCATAATGTTTTTTTATTTATTTATTTTTTTTTTCCATTTATTTTTATTTTATTGAAATACAAATGTCAATCAGACAGTTTCAAAACACCATAACCATACAGAGTCGATGAAATAATACATTGAAAACTGTTTTCATAACGTTTTGGTATTGTACAAGGTGCATACATGATATTATATTTACAGGTTTTTATATAGCTGAATCATATCAAAGATTCAATAATTATTTACCTAGTGGATGACCATAGCACTAAAAGCCGACATAATATCCTGTCCCACCACCAATAGTGCAGATCTTGCCTCTCATAGAATTATGTAGAAGCACAGCGTTATCTATCCCAACTGTACTGTCTATACACACACACAGGATGATTTTTTCTTTCTACAACCCTTCCTTTGTCTACACCTGTCAAAAGTGGGCACTCCGTTGACATTCAACTACCTTAGGTGCTTGAACTCGACACCACAATCCAACACTGATTCTTGAGACTATATCATTACACATTAGCTGGGCTTCCTCTTCAAAACTACTCTGCTACATGTACAGAGGGAGTAAATCTTACCATCACCCTGTCATACCACCCTACCCTCTGTTCCCCTTCTCCTCTTCTTTCCTTCTTCTGAAGCTGGAGAGAGTGCTTGCTTCTGGGATTGATCTAGTTCACACAAAACCCACACACCACAGGGTTTATTTCTCATAAACAAATTAAAACAAGTTAGCTGGATAAACATTATATTTGCATTGGGATTAATACTTTTGCAGTGAGAAAATAAGATAGGCACAAGGAAACTTAAGCCAATAAAGAGCCATTTTGAAACTGAAGATTGCCATACAAAGATTCTGGGATTTCTCTTTTATTGAGGTAGGATTTTTAAAAAAAAAAAAAAAAAAGGGCAAAAATAGTCAAAAATCATAATTTTAAATTTAAAAGCTAGTTTCAGGACACAAGCCCAGTTTGACCTCCTCCCCAAAAAAACCTGGGCAGTTCCCTTTAACCCTTAAATGAATTCATCCATTCTCTTTTAACTAGAGAATTCTTTCACTATGAATAGACCACTTTTACCTATACAAAAGAATTTTTCCTACAAATAAAGTGTTAATTTTCATTGAGTAGAGCATCCTTCCCTAATTCCTAAATCAAGACAATGAACACAGATTTGTCAAATCCCACAGATTTCTATTATAATTTTATTTTTTACTTTGGGAGTACTGGGAATCAAACTCATGACCTCACACTTGCCAGGCAGGCCCACAAATATCTAAAAATCCCATAAGTATTCTATTTCCAAACTGCAGGGTGCTGTTGTCTCTCTTGGGAGCCTACATTCTTTTATTGAGTGTATACTAAACATCCTGCCTAACAAACCTTTCGCTTACCTCTTCCTGGTGGGTCCCAACAACTTCTTTTCCTGCCAGAAGAGTCAGTCGGTAAACCTCCAAGCATTCTATGTCTAGCAGAGGTTGAATTACTCATCTCTACTGCAGGAACTTCCTTAATCCCAGTCATAGGACACTCAGACACTTACAAGGACCCTGACTGAGTGCCATTTCTGAAAGACTTGGAGCTCAGTGCATAGATGAAAGGTTCTCATACCTACCTTGATGAAAACTTTGAGATGCATCTCTGGCACCCAACTCACCTCTTGGTGGTGACCAGTGTTCACCCCTCAAGTTGCACCTCCTTCTCAGTCTGTGTTCCTCTTGTTTGACCGAACACTGGCACTGACTTGCTTTGTTTTACTTCTTAGCAGACACTCTTGCTATGTCCTTCCATTCCCATCCTCCCACTCCATTCCCTCCCTAAGACTTCATAGGTCAGTGTGGTACACGATCAGTTTTCTATTAGGTGTCCATACAGGTGACCACCAGCAGAGACAATTCAACAACTTATCGCGTGTATAAAAACACAAAAAGTACCTGGACATAGGCTCTGCAAGAGCGCTCTCTTTTCTGAAGCTGAATCCATTAAGACAGCAGATTAAACACAGAATAGAAAAAACAAGTTAGTGACAGAAGAAACAAGAAAAATAAAAGAACACATCTACACAAAACACCTTACTTTTTGGTTCACTACTCTCTAGAGAAAGTGAAAGCTAAGCAGCAGCAAAATGTGTCAGTGGCTTGAAACACAGCAGTTAACGTCCTTTTAGAGCAGCCCCAGTGAAGATTGGATAATATGAAGCCACTAATGAGAGGAAAAAATACTTCCATATGTTTAGTAGAAATTAATAGCAATCAACATGCTTCATTCACTTGAAATGATCCATTGCGTGTCAGGTTAGTTATTAATTTATGGATGAAAAATACAGATCTAAAAAAGTAAAGTAAATTATGTCAAAAGTTTGGAACCTATTTTAAAGACAGCAGATTGTGATTTGCAGACAATATAGATGGTTAATATGCACACATGTAGGGCTGGGGAGCTTCCATGGCAAGAGCAAGGGCCTGAGTTCAATCCCCAGTACTGCCAGAAAAAAAAAAAAAAAAAATGCACACACGCATTTGTTCCTACATACAAAAAAAACCTGTTTATTGGAACAGATGTATCCACTTTTGACTATTTGATTTTAGCAACAGATATCAAGACATTAATAACTTCTTATAAAGAGGTGATTAATCTTTGATCTGTCACTTCTCATGTTTCTTAAAGAATTTCTTTTGAGAGTTTTAACCCAGAAGATATACTTTAGAAGCTAGTGGGCTAGAATTCTGTGGTTTGTTTATATATAAAATAATGTTTTCATAGATAAAATGTTGGCAGCCTCCTCTTCAGTCCCAAGTATCTTTCTAGTGCTTGAAGGAATAAATAATAACAGTTTATTCACTTTATAAATTAGAATGTGACTTTTACTCTTTTTCCCTACTGTTTTCCCCCTCCAGTAGCCTTGATTTTAAAATAAAAAAGAAAGAAAATTCATCCAGTTTTAAGAAGCAGTCCCTCTGATGCTTGTGTGTAGCTGATACTCTCTAGACTCTAACTGATGAATTTTTCAAAGAGCATGAAACAGTTACTCCTCAGAAGAATTAAGAGAGGAATGAGTGCAAATAAATTGCTGGGGCTGCCATTTGGATCCTTGACTCATTTCCTCATTCTGCAGGTCTCTAAGCCCTTCAAAACTTCAGTATGGCGCCCAATTGATTTGTGCCAGGTTGACTCTGCAAATCTGATGGATTATAACTGCTTCAGGGGAAACAGGAACCACAGGAAAGAGAAGAAGCCAGCAAGCACAGGAAGGACCTCTGCCTTCCCTTCTTCTCACGGCATCATGCAAATTAACATATGACAAACCATATTACACACACAACTGAAAAAAGCCAAATGGGAAACAAAAGAGAGTAGTAAAAGGCCTCATAAATGGGAATTTGCCCATTAGGTAGTTATTTGATATTCAGAGTAGGCAAGCTGATTAGCTATAGCCAGTTAGAACGTGACATTAATTGCCAGCTTTACCTGATATCCTCAGACATCAACATTTTAAATAAAGATACAAAGTACTGCTGTAACAAGTCATGTTATGGATATATAACACTAATAGAAATTGCTACCACTAGTGCATAGTGCAACGATAGCTGGCAGCTTTATTCACTAGCAGTATCCAGTGAGCTTGGAGAATAACATGAAAATCACAGCATGGCCGGTTACACAGGCAGCTGTAGCTTAGTTAGTCGGGTGTGAACAAGTTCTACCAGGTTGTAAGTGAAAATTTTTTAAAGTTCTATGTGCTCGGCATGACAAGAAGAACTTAATACATCTAATAGATAGAACTGTAGCTGTTTTCTGGAGATGACACTGCAGGTAGAACTATTTGCCTGGTTTTTCAGTGTTGAGCGATCATTAATTTCAAAAATACCTGTCTTGATGGTTGAGTCTTTCCACAGCAAGATATGAAAGAACTAACTGCATTAAGCGACAATTCTATAGTCATTTTTCAGTCTAAAGAGAAATGTCCTTCTACTGAATTCCATGGAGGAACATTAGTCTTTCTTTGGCAAATTCCCATTTTTCTAAGCAGAAAGATTATCAGAGTATTAAAGGATCGAACACTCAGTTTTAATCACTGAGACTCTCTGCTAGCCCAATCCTGACCAGGGACTGTTCACATTCAATGCCATCAATCCTCGTAGACATTTTACCATGAGGTTAATTTAAAATGTCATAATTTGCAATAAAGATAAGTGATAATATAAATGTTATTTTTCTAATTTGTGTATTAGTAAAGTACTTATATAGATATTAACACATACATGACAGTGAATTTTTTCTGAAATTTAAAATATAATTTTATTATGTACATTCAAATTTACTAAAACATATTTAAACTTTAAAAATTTTGATGGGACTGATATAAAATCCGAGTAATATAAAAATCAAAATAAGTTAAAAGGTTAAAATCACTTTCCCCATGAATTTTTTCTTTTTTTGGTGGAACCGGGGATTGAACCCAGGTCCTTGTACTTCCCAGGGAAGCGTTTATTTCACTGAGCCATGTCCCCATGAATTTTTAAAGAAATATTAGTTACTTTAAATTCCTCATTTATATTAAAATATTAACATTCTCTGTATTCTATAAAATATTATAGATTACACACTTATTTTATTGTTAGTTTTTTAAATATAAGAGTTTGAAAAAAATAAAATAAATCTCAATAATCCATTATTACTTTTGTCAGAATTTAGCATATAAAACCATTATTTATATTATGAAAAACAATATTGTAAATTTCAAACACTTATGGGCAGTTGTCATTTATTATTTATTGCGTTTAAAAGTCAAATGCTGCCATTATAATAACTGAACTCTGAAGCAAATTTAATTATCAACTCTTTTCAGATTGTCAGTTGTTTTCAATTATCGTCTTTTCTTCTATAAAATGAAGAAAAATAAGCAGAGAAGTCTCACTCCTTTTACAACTTTCAAGAGCTGCATAGCAGGGGACCATACCTTGTTCAAACTGCGGGCGGCACTGTCTTTTCCCCCTGGGGTCAGGTTCCGGAGCTGCACGTCCAGAAGCCCCACGAGCTGGTCCATGGCTCGGACAGAGTAGGTGATGTCCCCGGCGTGCACGTGGCTTCTGGTCTGCTCGGCCAGTTCCCGCGCAATGTTGGCCGCTGTCTCTCCAGATTTTAACTACAATGTTGAAATGAAATAAAATGGAAAGAAAGCTTCCACAAATACTTTCATTGGTGTCTTGCCAATAGCTTTCTCATGTATGTTTGAATCACTCAGGCAAGAAATACTTATTAAATTCCATCTATACCTGGCTAAGATTTTCAGTTCATCCTAGTCTTCAAAACTAACACTAAATTAATGACTTTTGAGTTTCTTCAGAGGGATTTTCTTTCTTATTCTCTCTGCTTTACCCTTTCTCTCTCCCAGTCTCTCTTCTCTGGCCCCCTTTCCCCTGCAGAACCTACTGCCATCTCCCTGTTCTAGAACATTTTAGACTTTGCCAAATCCCAGTCTCACTATAATAGAATTGCTCTATTATACCCAGCTGCAGAATCTTATTTGTGAAAATTATTCTCACCTTAATTATCCATTTCCTTAGAGAAGGCCATAGGTTTGTCTCATTGGGAGTTTTAAATTGGACTTTGCAATAAATGTGCATTATAAATTTCTAGTCATACTCTATATGCTTAGATGTAAATACAGTAAAAACTTTCATTTTGCATATTTAGCATTTAGCTAAGCAAATACAAAAATTATTATACTAAGCATTATGAAGACTATTAATGAATATTAATTGCACTAAACGAGTATTCATCAGCTGCTAAGCTGTGTGAAGAATTTACGCCAAATAAAACTCCTGCTTTCAGAGTAATTTTTCTCTCAATAAATACACAATAAGAAATTTTGCACCCCATATACAAAGTATTGCTTATTTTCCAGTGTTTTGCTGTTCTGAAACTACAGGCTGATTTTTCAAATATATGCTATCTGGAGTATACAAAACTGTCAATACTTCAAAGATATTAGATGAAATGAAGGCTCATACCTGTGGTCAGCAAAACAAAAAAAGTTAATAGCCATAGGTAATAAGAAGATAGGAATATATAACTTTCAATGAAGTGGACCATCACTATTAGAGCAGTTTATAGCAAGAATGAATGCTGAAAATAAATAAACTATAATAATTTGAAGATCTAAATTATATATAATCATGTTCTCAAATATAGAGAAAAATATCTACTAAAAATTTCAGTTTAATAACCAAGTTGCAGTAATGACTACCATCTCTATAAACTATTATTGATAATGTGTATTTATATAGCACCTGTTTATAGCTATGTAGCTTTGTATATCAGTGTGTATAAAGTTTTGACATACTGTATAATCCAAAAGTTTCTTTTACTACTATTACACATAAAAAATAATCCCATAGACATGATAGAAAATGTCCAAGGATGCCCATTTTTGCTCATGATAAAAAAGTTTATGATTATAAAACATGGCTCATTATACAAGTACCATGCAATAGTTTAAAATATGATGGAATTCATATTAACTTCAGTGTTCCACATAAAAACATGCTAGTCAGAAAAATAATATACATAGTTTTTTCAGAATATACATGTAATATTCTCCTTTTATGTAGAGAACATAGCCTACACTCTACATATACTTTTTCTATATTTTGTGTATATCTTCTCTTTCTCACTCTGCCAGAGGAGAAACAAAATAGAAATCCTTCTCTATACTATTTGTTTTATATGACTATATCAATATAGGAAGGCTATGTTAAAGCATTACTATATAGTTCATGAGTACTTTGCAGAAATCTTGGAAATCAAAAAATTTGCACTAATGAAAGGAATTTGTAATATTCTTTAGTGTTCAAACCTGTTAGACTACATGGATCAGCTTATGGGATTCAATAAGTATGTAACAAATCCTATGGATCAAAAGTTTAGTCCTCAAAGTACTTCTAAGTTATCACAAAGTGACATAAGAATGATTACAAGCAATGGATTTTAATTTATATAAATAAATATGCTATCTAGTGATAATCTAGTGAGATATTTAACAAACTCTAAAGTTCAGAAGTCTAGAGGTGTAGGTAACCAATAAAGCTATTGCTTAGCATGTGCAAGAACTACGTTTCATACCTGGCTGCCAATAGATAAATAGATAATTAGAGAGATAGATAGATAGATACATAGACAGACAGACAGACAGACAGACAGACAGACAGATAGACAGAGATACCTATATCTATATATTCAAATTCGGTATCTCATCTATAGGTATGAGTACTAGCACTGCTAGCTGGTAGCTTTACAAAAATCCTATAGTACACATGAATACTCATACAGCTAGAAGTCCTGTACCTCCCAAAGAGACATTCTTTTGATCAGAGGATCAAAATATACAGGGTCTTCTTCTATTTGTTGTTTTCTCCCTATTCCATTCTTATAGTGAGGACTATACTTGAGGACTTCATTACTGTGTTATTCACTGTGCCTTGTGTACTTGTTATTTTATTGCTTCCTCTACTTCTCTGCTACCATATGAGAATTTTTCTCTATCCGAAGTCACAACAGATAATCTCTGGGGTTTTTGATTTTCCATCATAAAGAAATACTTTCAAACCTTTTAATCTAGGCAAAATATTTATTCATTAATAAGCTTTTAAAAACAAGTGTGTAAGTATTCACTGTCACTATCTCTATTAGTAATCATGATAAAAAGCTAAAATATTTACTGACTAAGCATAGTGGCACTAATATTTTCATATCATAATCCCAATTTTTAGCATTATAAAACTATAGTAAATATTTTCACAATATTGGAGTGGGGATAATTCTAGTGATAGGGTGGTAACAAGGCTTATATAATCCCCTTTTTCTTATGTATACTAATGCAATAATGAAAATGGTCATTAAATCAAAATATAGTTGTTCCCAACATAAAAGATACAGATGACAAGTCTAGCTACCTATATATACGCAAAGAACCATTCACTTCTGTAAATGGTCAAATATAAAAATTATTTGAACGTTAGCTTAAACATAGTGTTTTGTCATTTTAAAAGTGTTTACTTACAAAAAAGAAAATTGAATTAAAACTCTCCAAAAGATTCCAAAACACAATGATCAACACTAAGAAAGTTGTGAGACAAAAATTGAGGTACAAAGGAGTTGTAAGTTACACACTAGTTTACAATAAATGTGAGAAGTTTTTCAAGCAGTTTTTGCTATAGCTATCTCTCTCTTCACATTAAAATGGAATAAATAATATTAAAAAACTTTCTTTGTTTCAACAGCTATTTGAACACTTGTTTTTCTTTCTGCTAAATATAAAGATGAACTTTGTACAAATTTTTCCCTAAGGGAATATTGCATTCTACCAGTTGAGAATGGAGATGTAAGTGCATAAAAGCAGATGATATCATTTTAAGAATGCAGTTGAAGTAAAAAAAAAAAAAAAGTGTGCAGGAAATAGTCACAGGAACATATGGCAAAGAGCAAAGCAAGGGAAGGCCTAGGGAGGCTAACAACCGGGCTTCAAACCTAAACTGAGGGTGGCAGGCAAGGTGAAGTCCTGGGGTAGGCTCTGGAAAGACAGGGTGCCTAACTCAAGGACAGTCTGACATACAGAAAGTTAAGTTCAGAATAACCATGGCTTTCTTTCAGGCAAGTTATCAGGAACAACTAAATTGACTTTATTTCCATCAAATATGCACACATACAGCTCAGTGGCATAAGCGCCTGCTTGTCAAGTGTAAGTAAGGTGCCGAGTTTTATCAAAAAAAATGCACATATATCCTGAATCTCGACCAGGTCTTCTTGCATGAATATAGTGTTAAAGTCATTCTTTGCTTACGGATCTCGTTAAAATGTTTATTTGTAACCTTCATTTTACTGAACTTTACTAAAATTTCTTATAAATAAATACATAGATACCAAGAAAATTATGAGTGTTGTGAGGACTAGTAAATGATTTTTGGTAATGCCTATATTTATGTGACAGCATTATTTATATGCAGGACTTGAACAGGGATGGGAAAGCTTGTGGCTTCAGTTAAGGATGATGATTATGACAGAAACAGACATTATGTACATTTTAAAATTTTGATAGAAGTAAAAACAATTTTCTTTGAAACAAGCTTTATGATTTTGTAGAATTGATTATGTCAACCACTAATCCAGGGCCCAAAAAGTTGACTATACAGTGTTTAAGTGCATCACTCTATAGCTACTATTTCTTTGAAATACTTACTTGTTCAACTTAATTCTGAGTCAAGAGAGTCTATAAAATAATGCTGTAGGGTACCCCTGAGTGTGTTACCATTTATACATAGATCCCCCCAAAGTCTTATGTGCACATAGGCGAGGCTCTGGGGAGGTGTGTGGAGTGCGGGTGTGTGATACTCATCGCTGGCTCAGCCGCCTGCTGTGATGCTAGAGATGCAGTCTGGTGGGGAAAGGTGGGTGCGTAAGTGAGGGTGTGCCTGGAAGCATACAGCGCTCTTTCTCCCTTACTCCCGTCCCGCTTCCTGGCAGCAATATCATGGACTGATTTTCCCTTTGCCATGCTCCCCTGCCTTGGAGCCAGCTGATTATGGACTAAAATCCTCTACAGACCATGAGCTAAACTTAACATTTCCTCCTTTCATTGGTGGGTGTTGGAAATTTTGCTCTAGCAATGAGAATGTAACTAAGATAGTAAGCATAATGGTATATTAGTATCATTTCTTCATAAAATTAAGAAGCAAGTCACTTGTAGCTCATTCAAGAATTCCTAAGGAAAATAAAATGAAGACTTAAAATATGGAAGACAGACTCCACCTAATCTTCCAGGGCAAATAATTGGTTTACTTTGTGTTAAGAGAGTACCAGTATTCATAAATGTCTATGCCAGATTCTACAGAAAATGAACGTCTTCCATACCAACAAAAGAAAAATGGGTGTGACTTCTCAGAAGGAAAGAGATACCTCCTGTGATGACTTAGGCAACTCCTTTTCACATTTAGGGTAAACTCCAGAGTAAGGACGCACACCCACATTGCACGTCAACAACAATGAAGCTGTTCAAACTAGTATCCCAGAACTTTATTGGGAAAAACTGAGTGAGATTGGAAATCGTAATGAATTATTTACAAGTATGCAAAATAAAAAATACAAATTCCTTCTGAAAACTTCAGTCTACACTGAGACTAAGCTCAATCCAGGAACTTCCATAAAGTAACCCTAAGGAAGGTGAGGAAGCAGAGCACTTTATCACATACACATCAGCAGTGTCTCAGTTAGCCTTCTCTGGTTGCTGGACAAATACTTGACACCCAAAATGAAGGAAGAAAAGGCATATTTAGCTCATAGTTTGTGGAGGTTTCACTGCATGCGCAGCTGGCTTCAAGGCTGTATGGCTTGGCACAGGAGCAACAGTTCAGGGCAGCAAAAGACAGCAAAACAGCAGGAGCAAAGGTGGGAAGCAGAAGCAGCAGCAGCTGCTGCTCTCCCGTCCTATATTACAGCAGTTACCCTGGGGTGGGGCTGTAGGACTCACACAGTGTCCATGCCCTCCTCTTATACAGGATGAGGATATCTACCAAGGAAGAACCCTGGCTCCCTGCTGAGCCACTTAATTAAATTTCTAAACTTCTCAAGTATATCAACCAGTCACATGCAACATTTCAGCAAAAACTGGAAAATGCTTTTATAACATTGATGTCAAGAAATAGTTGTTTGTTCGCACTGTCTATCTGTATGTCTACTTTTCTGTCCATTCATCCAGCTGTATTTTTCCAGCCTTCTGTGCTCCCACCTAAAGACCCCCTTACCCTTCCTGTTGGGATAAAGTGCTCTTTCTGTACAAGCAGTGCTTTTTATTACATTTCATCAAGATAAAAGAACTCTGGGGAGTTTCTCTGCGACAAATTTCTTCTTAAACCTGAAGCTTACATTTAAAAGCCCACATTTTCTGTAGTGAAATGTGATATACTCTGTACCTGACATAAAAGTTAAACTTGGAGTTGGTGCTTAGCTCTGCAGTGTAGTGAGTCTCTTGTGTGTGCAAGGCCCTGGGTCTGGTGCTCACACCATAGGGGGAACTAATCTTTAGCTTCATGAGTACGCATGTAGCCCAAATTGATTTGTGAGTCCAAAAACTCTGACAATATTTCAAATCTCCCTCTTAGACTAATTACTGAGGAGAACAATATACTTAATTTTTAAAAATGCAAATCTAAAATTTGCTTTGTGCAACTAGTCTTGATTTTTATATATTATATTGCTGTCTATAAATGTTCCCATAAATAGACAGTAAATCTTGTTGATATTGAAATTAATGATTTAACCCATTTCAGAGATGGGAAAATGTAAGGCAATGGTTGCTGACTTCCTTATCCACCACAACTCAACAAAGATCTGCAGGCCGGTGCATTTGCCTTTGAAGACAGAGGAATCCCTCAGAGGTGCTGAACAGCATGTTATGGTCTGAATGTTTGTGGCCTCCAAAATGTACATGTTGAAACCCTAAAGGTACTACAAAGTGAGGATCTGCAGAGGTGCTTCAGTCAGGACACGAGCCCTGAGGAACAGCTTGCTGCCATTATCTCCACCCTGAGAACCTCCTGGCCTTTCCACCATGTGCAGGTACGGCAGGAAGCTGTTACCTGTGCACCAGCAGGCATCCCTTACCAGACAAGAAATCTGCCACTGTGTTCATCTTGGATGTCCCAGGCCCCAAAGCCATGGTAAATGAATTTTTTGCTAAGACATTGTTATCTAATTCTTCAGAGACTTTTTGCTTACACACCCCTGGAGAGAAAGACACTACCTGTTTCTCTGAGGCAGAAGTAGGGTAGGGAGAAGAAATCATTACAGGTATCTATTTTGCTTTCCTTGTCCAATGTGGTGGAAAAATTTGAGGAGAAGGAAAGTTACAGGAGGCAGCAAAGTCAGTGTAAAATGAGCAGGAGCCCAGAGCTAGGAGGGGAACCTGGGGACAATAGCCTGTTCCCACTGTAGAGGGGGCGGTGGTGAGTGTCCAGGGTGAACGGAGAACCAGGTATCACAATAGCTCCACCGCTGTCCTGGACTAGTTAAAAACTGGCAATGTTACCATTTGAAGATTATAAAATTTAAATTATTGTTAATAATTGTCATACATTCCAGTTGCCTAGAATTAATTTTCATAGGCTTGTAATGGAACATATAACTATAGATTCATCAAGACTAAAGAGAAATGCTCTGGATGGATGGAATTATTTAATACAAAACAAAATAAACCATCTATAAAATCAAATGGGCAACTGCTACCTAGTCTTAGACAAGAATTATCTCCTTAGTTCTAAGATTAGCAAAGCTACAGAGGAAAGAAAGGAGTCAAGTAGCATTATTAATTAAAGTCAGTCGTTCCTGCAATGAAAAATTCCAACCCTAATCAGAAATTATCATGAAAACATTCAGCTTTCTAGGTGAATTACTGTTGAATTTATATTAACCCCTGGGCTAAGCATCCAGGGAGTAGTTTTCAAAAGTTGCTAATATAAAAAGATATGTCACTGATCTCTTAATCTGATCACATCCAGCAAAAATTATTTGCCCTGGGGTCTGAGCTACATTGTAATAAAATCAAAGGACATAAAAACTGGCAGGAGCAGTGCTGAAATTGGAGAAGCATCATTATGGGTAGCAATAGGTATGGAGGCGCATATGTAAGTCAGTGACTAGAGCTCGTGTACCTGCTATTCCTGCGTGATTTAGGGTAAATGCATTGCTTTGGTTTATCTGCTAAATGATCTACTGGGCACACATTTATGGATTATTATACAGTACATTATTGAGGATAAGCCTGGTTAAAAATAAACACAGAAAGAGCAAATGACACAGGCCAGCTTTTAGTATGGCCATCATTTGTAATATTCCTGAGGAAAAAATCTCTTTCAGACATTCCTCAGTCCAGGTAATGTGCCGTAGAAGGACTCTCCATTTTAGGAGTGCATAAATCTTCATAAATTGCTATAATAAGGATTCATCCCACAGCCCTTTTGGCATAAATGCACATCTGGTCTCTGTTTGTAATGAAATCAATTCAAAACCCCACAGCGCATTAATAATAGAAATGTTCAACAGATTGCAACCCAATAAGGCCTGCACATTCGAGTTCGCAAGATGTTGTCACACATGTGTATACTTTTAGCACTGATAAATGATGAGGTTATAGATATGTATAAAATGGCTTAAGATTTTAAAGATAGATTTGTATTATAATTATTACTGCCACAGGAGAAAAATCCTTTTGAATGTATGCGAGAAGGTTTTGCTTGTTTGATTTATATAATGCCTCTTGGACTTTCATATCTGTAATTCACAATTCATTGAACTTTTATTAATTATAAAATTATTATGAGCACTACTGCCTGGCTTAGAGGAAGTTATGGGGCTGGTTTTAGAAAAACAACTAAGTTCTAAAATTAGCATAAAGTGTGGTGCCTTTAAATGGGAAATTCAATTAAAATATGAGAATTGTTCCTCATTTTTTTTTTCTAAAATGATTCAATTGTTCCCAGAAGTAATAGTAAAATAGAGGATGCAGCCTCAGTTGTCACATTTACCTTCTGTGTGATATGATTAACCCATGGCGAAGAGCAGTTGCTGAGATCTGGTCCTTGGGGGTCCCAAATTCCATTAGGAGCGAGGCAGAGGTAAGTGGATACACCTATACCAAGGCAAGAAATAGGTCTATTTCAGTCTATCCATTTTTCTTACAATAATTGTGTTACAGGTGCTTAAAGTACGAGCAAAAGTAATGATGAGTTAATTAAATTGGGATAGGTCTATTGAACTCCAAATGCAGCACTTGACAAGCAAAACTGGAGAAATGTTGTCCAACAAGCAAAAGCATTCAGCATTTTCAGAGCATTTCACTCTGCTAGGTGTGAGGAAGAACTTATGAATAATACCAGTGTGACATTTCTTGCATGGCATGTACTGTTTCAGTCTGAAGAGGCAAGCAAAGTCTTAAAGGAATCAGCATGCAGGAAAAGACGGAAAGAACATCCAAGAGGAGGGAAATATGCTGTGTTTGGGAGACCTTTTTTTTTTTTTTTTGTTTTGTTTTTCAACTAGAGGCCACTGCAAAAGAGTTGTATTTAATAGTGTTTTAAGGGTAGAAAAATAAAGATCATAAAGTCTCTTGTCTTTCACACATGGGTGCAGGAAAATCCTTGAAGACCATTAAGCCCCAGATAGAAATAAGCAGATTTAGAATTTAGAACAATAACTGTGGCAGGAGAATGGAAGATGAGTTTGAAAGAATGACGTGGATGTTACCAAAAACCTATTGCTGTAATTTAAGTGAGCAATTGTGAGAGTCAAGGCGAAGGTCAAGAAAATGGGCAGAAAAGCAAAAACTAGGTCAAGTGCATGAACAAACACCTTGGAGAACCTTGGGGCCTCCAGAGATTCCTTTAAATGCTTTGACAATTGTCACAGAATAATAACACTTCTGCAGTGTCCCATAACAAATGTCTAAAGTGGAGAGGTAGTAGGTTATGGTTTAGATCTAAACTGTACCCCATAAATGTGTGTGTGTGTGTGTGTGTGTGTGTGTGTGTGTGTGAGTGTACAAATGCATGGTCATGGATATGTTGTTTTCATCAGTGTATTTATGCACTGATGCATTCAGTAGCTCTGTGTACTGTTACAAGGAGGGAGGGGAAAAAAGGAGAGGAGAGGGAAGAGAGAGTGAAGAGAGGTTGGGGAATGACCAGTAGAAAAGCATGGCAGAAGTTAAGTAAAGGCCTTTAATTTCTGTCTTCAGAAGAGGATTACCTATAGTTCCTGCAGGGCACGGTTGTTTTGCTACTTGTCCTTGACGGGTCTTAAACCACATGATTTCTCGGGCTTCCACAGCCTCACAGCTCTCTTCCATAGCAGGAATCTGGGACGCTGCAGATGGCAGGTGTGTGGTGGTGTCGCCCGGCACCTCCACAGCTGGAGATGGTGTGCTGGTACTCCGGTTTCTCCTTCCAGACACTGAAGGGGTAGTGCTTCTGCCAGGGCCCCATGTTGTGGTCCGGAGGGTGGTGCTGGTGGTCGTGCTTCCCATGCCAACGGGTCCTGTGGTAGAAACTCCTGGAACACAATCAGAAAGAGAAACTTACATTTCTTGTTCTCAGTAGGACTTCAAAGTGTTTTCATACTATAGAAAAACATTTTAATTTGACAATTTGAAGATATTTAACACTCTGGAAACCTTGACACTCACTTTTATTTTGGACACAGCAAAAAGTAAGCTAACATGGAACAATCAGGCACAACCTGGGTACCAAAATAACCATTTGTGGGCTGCCGGACACTTGCATGTTTCTCTCGACCCTAATCACAGAAAACAGAACCGCCACGATACCTTTTCAGTAAGCTTCTTTGTGTTTCAAGCCCTTTAACAATTAGAATATTAAGATATTATTCCCTTGTCAAACTTCAAACTTATTTTCACATTAGATTTCACATGAGTCTCTAAATATGGAACAAACATATTTAAAACAAAAAAAGAAGAAACAGCACATAAACCTAGGTACAGAGAAGCTTGAAAATAAAGAGAAATTTTGACTGTGATTTTCTTAATACACTATATATTAGTGATATACCACATTGCTCTTAGAAATAATCACTTACAGCAAAAATTTCAAACTTGACATTTACTAAAGTTAGTAATTTTTAAGTGGGAAAACATACTCCAAATTTCAAAAGAAGCGGTTCGTTCTCCAGATCAGATATCAGCATAATTGACCCGATAATGCGTGCGGGACGTCTTCTAAGTACTAGACTATGCACTGCAAGGTATTATGTGTCTTCTGGGGAAAGCACATCTGTATTCTTATCAGGAAATGCAAGACCTCACCAGCCCTTCACCACTCACCCTGTAGGACTCAAAACTGCTCCTCACTCCACTTTCTCACAATAAATTTAAGAGGACTGGCGCAAGCCCAGCACTAGTCCAGCACAAGGAGCTTCCGGCTTCCTGCAAGGATCCTCGGGCTAGTTGTCTTTCATCATCCACTTCTCAGAAGTTAACCACACACACTGAAGAGCACATCTTCACACACTGTCCCAGGAGGCCCCAGAGTCACAGGGGGGCACCAGCTGCATAAAGAGCTCCCAAGGCAGCTTAGACCTGACAGGGGACAGGGCACTGACTTTTGAATATTTAAGCAAGGATCTGGCCTCCCCTCAAGCGCTGTTTGCCACCCTGCTCTCCTCCGCTTTCTCTGCCCCCTCTCTGCCTCCCTTCCATTTCTCTCTGTTCTCTTTATATGCAAATGGCGCTGTTCATAATGGCTTCTAGGAAGAGTTCATACAAGAATGCAGGGTATCTTTCTTTCATTCTTCCACTACGAAACAGACTTCATTGCTAAATCTTTCTACTTCTTTCATTTATGATGCGTTTATTTTTTTCCTCTCCCCAATCACCACGATTTTATACTATTTACATTTAGTCAAACATCACTAATGAAGGAATATAGAAAAACTTTTAACTATGTTACCAAAGTAGTACCAGACTGTAATACTCTTATATTACTTTGTTTTTGCAAAGTTGAAGATCAGAAATTAAAAAAATAAAATTCTCCATTGTAACTACTGAGTACAAACCAAAATTTAACTACATATTTCAAAATATATTACAGGATATGCTGCCTTAAGATATGTGAAATTGCAATTAAAATTATAGACAAAAGTCTGATTCAATAGATATTATTTGTATATAAAGCATGTCAAAACTATTATTTAGAATGAGGAATATTTGATAACATGAAAATTAAATATGTAACATTATGAAGTATCAGCTCTTTTAAAAAATTACATCAATGCTACTATGGGATGTAAGAAGATTGGTGCTAATTTTTTCAGGAGATGAAAACATTCTTTTTTCCTTCACACTGTGGAGGGTAGTAAGGGAATAGTCAAAAGCTAACTCCACGTGATTTCTCCAACTCCATTAATTTAAATAATGCACTTTTGAAAAGAGAGCGCTGAGTAACTTTCAGGTTTTTGACAGGAACTATAATCTTTTCATTGATAATGAGCGATAGTTTTTGTTTCAAACAAAGCATTTCTAGCACTTCTTTGTCTTTTTAAGTTTGATAAGGTAGAAAAAGAGATTCATAGCAGTTACCTGTTATTAGCTAAATAATCTCATGCTCAAATTAACTTGCTCAGGAGAAGTCTCTGAACTCAAGCAAAAACTACTTTTAAAATAGAAACTGTTGTTCAATTGTCTTCTTTCTCCTCAGAATTATATAGATACAGAAGACGGCTTTCAAAATTAATGTGCTTTTCTTCAACTAGCTCTTTTCATTAGCATATAACTGAGCAGAAGAGAGTTGCTCCGCACCATTTCCTCCTGAGGAAGCTCCACAGTAGCACGTGTAGTAAGGAGCGTCTCCCTCCTATTGTCTTAATCATACACAAGGAGCATCGCACATTTCCACAGACTTTTGCGTGCTGTGACTTCAGGTTTATAAATATTGAATGGATTTGTTGTTTTTTTTAGCATAGATTTAATATATCCACCACTGTGCTCTATTGAAGTGATCCAGATCCAGACTTTTGAAAAATCACAGCATCACACATAAATGTAATTAACAATAGCCACATAAAATGGAAATTAATGCTCTTTACTAGTTTCTGAAATTACTCCATTCAAACTATTTTCTACCTTTGCCTAAAGTACTTGTTAGGAAATAAAGGCAATATGTTTCTCTTCTGAAAAAGACCCTGAAATGGCTTCTGTCTGCTTTCCTAAAAAAAAAAGGACCCCTTTTCATGTGCTGTATGCTTTCCTGATGTCTCTTTCCAACTCATTTACAATTTTTCCTCATCGTTTTGCTTTGCCTTTAAACCGTGCAAAATGACCAGCCGTTCCCCAACTGACTATATTTTGTCTTACGATCTTTGCCCCTGCTGTAAAGCGCTGCTGCTCCATCTTCACATGGGTGACACCTGTGTGTCTTTTGGGACTTAGCTGGGTTGCACTCTGCACGGAAAAGGCTTTGCAAATTTACTAAGCCTGGAATAGACACTAACATGTGCTTCACTAAAATCACTCCTTTGAGCTTTGTGCCTGACTCACAACAAATAAGCCCTGAGTTAAAACAGATGAAAGTAAGGGACAGCTCCCAGAAAGTGTGGGGCACAGTCCACAGAGATGGGGAGAGTAGACGAAAGAGAAACTTCATAGCTAAGAGCTCTTAGCAGGAGAGTTGGACGACACAGAAGTGCACCTTTCCTATCATTGAGAAAGTGCCTGGCAAATCACAGAGAAAATAATCAAGAACTCAAAGCTTGTAAGAGGACGCTGTCTCAGGACAAGCATGTTAAAGTGAATAAGCTTTAATGATGCAGTAACACTGTAAAACAGATCTCCTTACAAGTTCGATGAGTTAGGAAACACACTGGAGAGATTCAGTTTTATACAGACACACTAATGTTAGGGATCAATATGCAACTTATTTCCTTGGAACTGTGCTGTCAAGATATCTACAGGCAGGGGCAAACCATTCCATTTGACTGTAAATGGAACAGAAGCTGTCCCTGATCTTGCATCCCCTTCTTTTCACTTACTGCCATCTGGAGCTCCCCCAGGCTCTGCTCAATGCCAGTGTTTGGCAGAACAGGTACTAGTGATCTACGTGCTGTCACCAGAGCCCAAGACAGAACTTGTCTTATTGTTAAATGCCGAGAAAAAGATCTCGATTCATCAGAGTCATGCATTGGCACTGTTCCAGCTCATATTATAAACTGTAAGGTTTGTCTTTTTCTTCCAGCAAGTGAGAAGTGACACATTTGCAGCATCCAGAACCCCACCTGATAGCACAGTCAGCACAACAAACCTATGTGTTATTCAGCTCCTCGTGGGGCTGCGCATCAGGGAGCGCTTACTGTCTGGAGGGAAGGAAGCTTTAGTGACTACTTCAGTGTAACATCATAGTCATGCAGCCCTACTCATTATTCTGCCATTATTCCTGTGCACGTTGTGCATATAAAAATGAGTCTTCTCAAAAAAAAAAAAAAAAAACTAAGCAAAACTCTAACTTAAAATTTCTTCCTACAACCTAGTTTCAAAATACAGTAGAAAATCCTCTAATTTTCCATCCCTTGACACTTAATGTCCATAGGATATTTTATTCTTATGACTCTATTTGTTTTCTTTCATTTTTCTCCCTTCAGTCTATCTTGAACAAATATTTTGAATATTACTGGGTTATTGTTTGTAGAGCATACTAATAATAAATAGTAGAAGTAAGTAAGGAATACTTGGTGCTTCACATTTTGTAATGTTTTTCTTTAGAACTATTAATGACTTCATTTAATAATGTCAACAATCTATACATGCCTATGAATATATATTTTAAAAATGAGAAAACAGGATGAAATAATATATGAATCCTAATGTTATAAATAACAAATGAGTTGCCATCCATTGCTTTCAAAGCTTATGTTTTTAATATTTTGCTGTTAAGCTGCCTTTCTGAGTGATTTAATATGTTTACAATTAGGAGTGTTCTGTAATCTCTTTAGAAAATGCTGAAGGAAATAAAAAGATTTTAGTAAGACCTTACTATGTTTGATCGCAAAACATTCATTACTTGTGATGAGCACAGTTCTAAGAAAATGTAATACTTAAGGTAGAAGACAAAACTCTGCAGCTTAACATAAACCTCTGTGTAGAAGAATTACTCATCTCCATGATAAAGTACATGGGCTTTAGTCTCCCTTCTCTCTCACTTGTGGGAGAATATACCCTACAATATATTCATACTTTCCTCATTACTAATTTTTCTTCTGCGCTAACTTTTTCCCCAATATACAATGGCTGCTTATGGAGTATATTTTCCCTAGCCTCCAAATCTTCACAGAATTCAAGGTCAACTATGGAAAGAATCTTCCCAAGAGCCTGGGGGAGGAGGGGAAGGAAAAATGAAACCACCACAGTGCTAAGTGGCTTTTGGCTGGGTGGAAAGAGGAAATTCCTCCTGGCCTCCGGTGATAGCATTTGGTGGCTGTATCTTTTATTATAACCAGGTCTTAAAAAGAAGCATTAACATTACGTATGGTGAAACAGTACAGTTCTTTCCAATATCCACTTATAATCTTTGACATTACTGCCGCTAGAGAGAGTGAAATTCCATCGCTATCAGCCATGCAGAGGTATGTTTATTTTTATAATTTGATCTATTTAAATTTTCAGGTTTTCACTTAGGATATTATCTTTACTGTAAAGAGAAGAAATTATGTTTTAATAAATATGAAATTATAATGACCTTATTATGTAAGATAATATGCTAAAATATAAGATTTAGGGGCATCTGATTAAAATCATCTGCTACATCGCTAGTGTCTATCATGCTAGGAGCTGTGCATATATATATATATATATATATATATATATATATATATATATATATATACTCTAATTAAGGTTCCCAACAACTTTCAGGTAGGTATATGCATATTTACAAAGATGAAGTAAGTCAAATTAAGCAATCTTTCCAAATCTGGAAAGGGATAATAGCAAGATTCTACTGTACTATCAAAATTTCTCCCTTTCCACTAGGACAATGCTGGTGCTGAAAATCTACACATATGTACATAAATTAAACTCTCAATGATTTTGGAAGTTAGTTGTCCTAAAACACGGCTCACATAAACTTTCCCAGGCCACCTATGGTCGCTTCCCAATGAAAGCTTCCTGAGTACATGCTTTGGGTCAGAAAATATGCAAAACACTTTGAAGAGGGTTTATTCATTTGTTTTAATGTATTTGGTATAGGGTCCCCCTACGCAGCTCAGATTCCTAGTGATCCTCCTGTTCCATCCTCACCAGCACTGGGATTACAGCCTTGTGCCACCACACATGGTCTTGGTGGCTGGCATGGCGCACCCAGGAGATTGAACCCAGGTCATTGCCCTTGCCTAGGCAGGTACTTACACCACTGAGCTCTCTCCCTGAGATTTATCTATTTCATTCTGAAAATAAATCTGTGGGAGAGCACAGTAACTCTCACTTTATATACGGTAAAACTGAGACATCAAGAGGTTAGGTAACTTTCTAAAGTTCTGGTTCTTGAGAATAGAGGAGCAGTCTGAATGCTGCTACAGTAACACTGCTCCTAGCCACACGGATTTGGGATATTGAGAACTTGAACTTGGTCCAAGACAGAGCAGCCTGCTTACTGCTTTTGCCAGTAGAAGGTGTAATCTTATGGAGCTAAACTGTTTTTGATTATAGCATCTCTAACTCTGCTAGGCAGGGATGTAGGACCACTATGTAAGGAAAATCAGGTGCTTCCAGAAATCTTGGAATGCTCAGCATGTCCAATAGCCAATAATCAATCAACAAACAACCATAAGGTGGAACGTCTAGTGTTTTTGCACCTCCGTAAAGTTTAAGGCAGTGTTCTGAAGTTTTCCATGCATACAGGCACAGAGAGCTAAGCAAACTTCCCAGTCTCACACCATCCTGAAGTAAGAGATCCAGAATTTCAATCATTGAAATCCTGGTTGCAGAATGTGGGCACCCATACTCTTTGGTGAACTGATGAGGGGTCACAGTATGTTTTTAAAGTGTCACATTATGGCCTATATTAAACACTTACAAAACAGCTTATCTCTCAGAATTACCACACTAATTTATTCTATGCATATTTATTATTCAAATAGCATGTGCCCGACACTGTACTAGGAAAAAAATGTTTGGTATAATTATCATTTTCCTTGCCTGCATGAAGCATTATCCAAAAAGTTTTTACAGAGGAAGGTACTGAAGAAGGTATAAAATAGCAAGAGCATACAGGCATAAATTTTGGACATATGCATATATTTATCCATACAATTATAGTAACAGAAACACCATCTTATAATATAATGAGATAAACACTCTTATCTTTTAAAAGAGATTAATGTTAGGCAAATTAAGTACGTTTTGTCTCAGATTTCATCTTTTAAGTGCAGCTTATACATGGATATTAGCAGAGAAAAAAATGACATCTGCTTAACTTTATCCAACAAAGTATATGAGAGAAAATAATAGCGTAATGAATATTTATTAGTAGTGACAATATTATTTATTCCTTAATATCAACTGAGAATTATTTGACTACTTATTATGTGCTAGCTAAGCACCATGCTAAATGCTAGGTTACAGAGGTAAACAGTAAGTAAAAATTCTGCCCTCATCAGTAGGACAGACAGTTAATATATATGGTACAAGAAATGTCTACTCTATTAGTTATTAAGAACTTCTAAGAGAGGACCTGTGGTCACTTTTGACTATGTGTCTGTTACTCTTCTCTCCCTGCTAGGAAAAAATATCCAACAGCCAGAATTAAGGAAGAAAACATTTATTTAGCTCACAGCTAGTGGAGTTTTCATTCCATGATCAGCTGGCTCCAAGGCAGAGCAGCACACGCTAGAGGGCAGCAGTTCATGGCGGTGTGGAAACAGCAAAGAGCAAAAGGAGAGGCAGCAGTGTTGGCAGCTGGCTGGCCTCTTTCCTCTCTGTGCCCATGCAGGTTATCTGCCGCAGGGGAGGTGTAGCGCTCACACCCATAATCTCAACTACGGGTCATGAGTTAATCACAAACTCTAATGTCACCCTAGTGACCACATGAGGCTTTTGGGGAACACCTAGATGCAAACCATAATACTATGGATGCTGTGAGCCTCACTGTATGTATTAGGCCCTCATTAATTGGTCTCATGGATGTTTTCTTTTTTATTTTAAGGTATGACTCATTTTTTTTTTTTTAATGCTTTGATCTTTTTGAGACAGGGTTTCTCTATGCAGTTCAGGCTGGGCTTGAACTCACTTTATAGCTCAGACTTGCCTCAATTCCTCAGTGATCCTTCAGCCTCAGCCTGCTGAGAACTCAATAATTTCATTTTTGTAATATCAATTATTTTATACTGACATGTTATGAAGACTTGTTTGAAACTGGAACAAGCAACCAAACAACAACAACAAAAAGTTGACTTCCAAAGTACAAAACTATACTGGCATACCACTGGACTTACATTGATATTTCTACAACTGCAATATTCCTAAAAGCTCTAATCAATGAATTTAGAACCACTGCTTACTCTTTAGCTTCAACATTGCATTTATTTCCTTAGTTTTGGCAAGATCATTATTGTCCTGTCATTGGAATGACTGCTTTATATGTGCAATGGTGGCCATTTGTTAACTTGAAGATTGGAGGTTACCTATGAAGATAAAGGGATACCTGGATACAAATGTTGCATATGATGTAGTTATGAGAAGAATGCAGCTAATATAAATTCAAGAAAAATAACTGTGCTCCTCATTTGGAAATTAAAATTAAAGTGAATCATAAGCACACCTCTGATGATAGGAGGCTGAGTCTTCCCCAGCCCTGTTGAGGCTGCAAGCCATCTCACCTCCTAATATCATTACATAATCTACAGCTAATATGTAAATGACTCTTAAAAGTCAAGCAAAACCACAAACAGAATTCCCTCTAACACACTTAATAATCAGTGTACAAAGTATAGACTTGATGGCTGAATCCTCTTTCTGCTACAATCACATATAAATTAGGCTTTTCTTTGGGACTATGAAGGAATTTGACATTCCACTGTGCTTCTTCTGCAAATAAAGGGCCCCTAAGTGGATAGGTGATCCATCATGCTTGGTGGATAACCCATGGAATAAAAGCTTAGGTATTATTTGAAATATGTCAATAGCTCAGCATGCCCTGGGGGCAGGGCCAGCACAGCATGAGGGACTAGGGATTGAACTCTGGTTTCTACACTCCCATGTCAATCCTTAGATAAAAAAGAAAGAGAAGGGAAGGAAAAGGAGAAGGAGAGAAGATAGGAGGGAAAGTTAGGAGAGGAACAGGAGGGAGGAGGGAACAAGAGAGAAAATACAATGTAAATAAATAGGAAAATATTTCTTGATCAAAAAATTTGGGACACCACTGACTGAGCTACAGGATGTTACAGTGCAGGTTCTCGAATGTCCTGAGTCCTCACTGACCTTCAAAGGCTAGGGCCAAAATGTTGGCTGTCCTTGCAGCCCTTCTTTTTCTCTAATTTTTGGTCTGCAAACTTAACTTGTTAACCCTCTGGAAGAGAAGCTTAATGATAGTATTGCCCTACAACATAGGCAGTTGAGCTTAACCTCAGTATCTGTCTGAATATCAAACGTCTTACACATAACATGGAAAAGGAGATTATGGGGCCACAGAAGAAAGTGGTCAATGATGTAGAGTGTGCCTAAGGAGAATCACATGGAGAGAAAACATTCTTTCAGGTTTTCTTAGACAGCAAATTGGTCAAGAAAGGGCCGTGACTCATCTACATGGCTGACACTGACAAAAGATCTATAAAGTGCTATACAGGGTTTCAGGTTAAGTCCTGAAGGGATTTGACTGACCTTGTCAGATACAAAAGTTACGCTTTTTATTATACAGGTCTTGCTTATCTTGGTATTAACCAACCAGCAGAAAAGTATAAAAATGAGGTATAAAAAGTAAAGCCATATTAATAGGCTGAACTGTAAAAGGCTCAAGTCAACAATTTCTGACACTGTCAGCTTTGCAGATAACCCATTACTACTATAGACTAATGGACTATATTGCATTGCTCCGCTGAATTTATGCACCTACAATATATTAATTTCAATGGAATACACGTCTCTGACAAAAGTAAACAAAAAAGAAGATATAAATGGACCATTTTGTATTGGAAAAAATAAATATCTATACATACAAGTAGCATAAATAAACAGCTACTTTGTCTTAGTTCAATGAGAAGGTTTTCAACTATTAGTGATTAGACAAGATATCATGTCTGCATCTTGTAGTAGGAATAACTACTACAAAGACAACAGCATGCAATGTATTAATTATTGTTATTGTCCTACTAACTTGTTTTGAATCTATCTCATTGCTACTTCTTTCTCAATAAATTAAAATATATAAAAAATCAAAAAGCAATAAATTACTTCCCTGAAATGAAAATAAACATAGATTTACATTTGTCAACATCAATAAATTTGCACAGTATAGTGTAGAGAAAGCTTAACTTGTAACTTATAATTGGTATATGTTCTTAAATATATAAAATAATTTTTACTGTAGTCTTTGTATCCAGCTGTATAACTGAATTTTGTTGTTAAAATCTCTGTCTTCTGGTAAAAAATGACTTATCTTTCTCTTTTGTTGCTTTTTTCTGTCTTGTGGGTGCTATGAATTGTTCTCTGTCATGACCCTTTGTCAAACTACCTTGTCTTAGATCCTGACTATTATGGACTGAAATCTCCACAAGCTGCATGCCAAATAATTCTGTCCTGCTTTCAAATAAAATAAAATAAAACACTGTGTCTGTGGTTAAAAAAAGAAAAATATTTGTTTAAAATCACTTCTCTACTATGTTTCAGAATATCAGGTGATAGGGCATTTGTACATGAAGATATAACAATTTGGATGTTTAAAATCATCTATCCAACTATCTATCTATCTATTATCTATCTATTATCTATCTATCTATCTATCTATCTATCTATCTATCTATCTATCTATCTATCTATCTATCTACCTTTCTATCCACCCACCCATCTATCTATCTATCTATCTATCTATCTATCTATCTATCTATCTATCTATCATCTATCTATCTTTCCATCCATCCACCCACCCATCTGTCTATCTATCTATCTATCTATCTATCTATCTATCTATCTATCTAGTACGGGATCTCACTAACCAGCTGGGATTCATAGTGATCCTCCTGTCTCAGCCTCCTCAGTGCTGGGATTATAGGCATGTGCCATCCCACCTGGTTTCAGTGGCTAGCAAGGCATGGACTGGCAGGGCATGTGGTACTGGGGGTTAAACCTGGTCCTTGTGCTTGCCAGGAAGGTGCTTAGACTGCTGAGCTATCTTCACAGCCATCAATTTGTTATTTGAAGAACTAAAAATTCAGTTTTAATGTAAAACATACAAGGATGTGGAGATAAAGGGGACATGCTAAATAATAATTGAATTAAGGTATACTAGACCAATTTACTGTGGAATAAAAATAGTAGATGGCTCCCATGGACCTCATTGAGACGTCCTTGGGGAATAAGGAGATTTCCCCATAGCTTAATCGCCTGGAAGCACAGCCTGAGGTTCATTTAGGGGATTGTAAAAATTTTGTGTTTGATTCTGTATGCACTGTGGTTTGGTCCCCATGAAATATGAAGACAGAAACTAGCTGCTCTTGTTTCTAGCAGATTCAATAGCATGTGACACAGAGAAGCAAAGGAAATGTGTACTCTAATATCAACAACTCTGACTCTACACCATCAACATTCTACGGTACTCTGGTTATGACTTCAACATATGAAGGGAAAAAGTGAAAAAACTGAGCTCATGATAAGTGGTGTGGGGGAAACAGAGCTTTTCCCCACTGGTGGTGGGAGAGCAGACTGGTGTGACCACTGTGGAAATCAGTGTGCAGAGTCCCCCCCAAAATGGGATGAAAGATCCCATTCTACCCAGCTATTCCCCTCCTAGGCATTTTTACAAAAGAACTGAAATCATCATACCACAGCAATTTATGTGCACCCACGTTTCTAGCAGTGCAATATGTCATAGCTAAATGGTGGAAACAACCCAAATGCCTATCAACTGAGCAATGCATAAAAAGAGAGAATCCTTAGAAGAAAATAAACCTACAGACACCTTGATCTTGTATTTTTAGCTTCCAGATCTGTAAGAAAATAGATTGATGGGGCTGAGGACATAGCTCAATAGCATAAGCACCTGCCCGGCAAGTGCAAGGTCCTGAGTTCGATTCCCAGTACCAAAGAGTTGCCTCACACTACCTGCTTGAATTCATACCACTCACTGTATTCCAACCTCCAGGCAATTACTAATAGTTTCACATCTCAAGGATATTGCATTTATGGAACCACAGAACGTGAAGCCTTCCTGAGATTGACTCTTTCCACTAAGTACGGTGATCTTGACATTCACTCAGGGTGTTGCATGTGTCAGTAGTTAAATCTGCTCTTCCCATCACAGGATGGATGCTTGTCATCTATTTTCACCTTGCTGCTTGAATGACAAGTGTCTCTCTAAAAGCTCTTAACTGAATTATCAACTCCAAATCCTTAATGGTTTTAAATGCCTTCCAATCCGCACCCTGCCACACTCTCCACCCTCTCTTCATGAGCCTTCATTTTTGCTGTCTCGCTTCCAATCACAATGCATTTATCTCCTACATTATCAAAAGGCACCCTAGAGTCTTTCATGATGTGAATGTTTCTTTCTCAACATTCTCTTCTCAAACTTAACTATTTTTCCATCCCTTGTCCCCTTCTCTTTACTGACCTAAATCACTAAACTTTTTTATACCAATATTATATAAATGCAAGCAGAAAATGGGGGAGGGAAGGGTGACATTTTCATCTTGGATCACTTCTACTTGCATTCAACATGCTGGTATTCATTTGATTTGCATTCAGGAAAAGAATGCAAAATTTAACTCTTGCAGGAGGGGGATCATATTTTCCACACCCACCCAGGCAGAGCCAAGCAAAAGGAAACAGATTTTTATAAATACTCATTCCAACAGTTTCTCGCTGCAAAGCTTTAGAAAAATCACCAAATTGGTTAAGTTTTCTTCTCTTTAAAAGTACATGAATAGGATTATAAATGATCATGAAGAGTTGTGCATAGAAGACAATTCCTAGAATTTATAGATGCTTGATATTTTAAATGTTTTATGTATCATGAATATTCATATGAAATATGCAAATGGAACAAACATACAGACAAGTTAGAAGGGAAGCTGTATTTGAGAATATAACTGTCATATCCCCACAAATTACAGATCATGGGCACCATATATTTCAAAAAGAAAGTCTAATACCTTCTAAGAATGAGCCAAGTATACTTGCAATAGGGCATAATGCAATATTCTCAGTTAACACCTATATTTAAGACCTTAAAGCACACAAAGCCAGGGAGATGGCTCAGTGGAATAAGTGCTTCCCTGGCAAGCACAAGGGCCTGAGTTCAATCCTCAGTTCTACCAAAAAAAAGAGAGAGAGAACACAAATAGATAAAAGCTTTAATAAAAGCCAAAACATTTACTTAGTAAAATTTATACAATTTCACCAAAATTTCATTTTTTAGTATCATTCTTTGTCTTTTAAAATCAGTTTTTTTACTGTAAAAATTAAACTGGTTTGTTTATAGGCAAAGAGAAGCCATTTAAAATGAAGGGATGGATGTTCAGCATATATACTTAAAGTAGAAGCAAACAAAGCTCACCAGTAAGGAAGTAGTAAAGTGTATCATAACAAGCTCACTTGGATGCCAGATGGGAAGATTCAGAACTATTTTATGATGTGTAGCTCGTATTCTCTTCCATTATTGGCTATAGTCCACTTACTCTGGTCCTGTGTATGCTAAATGCAGAAGCATCTGGACCTCCCTCCACCAATAAGAAACCAGGAGGAGTTTTCCCAATCATCCGACTCCCAAATCATGTACATATTTTTTTTTTAATTCAGAGAAAAAAGATGAAACAGAAGGCAAGACTAACAAACACCAATTAAGTACAGGCCTACAAACTAAAAAGCATAAATGAGGCAATTTCACATATGGATTCTGAAAGAACATTTTGATATCCCTGACGATATTCTATATGAATAAAAAAACTAGTGGTGAGGATAACTTGGTTACCATGTTTTATGATCTCCCTTTCTTTGAGGTCTTTGAAATACTATATTTTACCAGCAGAATTCTTACATTCATTGTATTAACTTTTAATGAACAGTAATATCCTGTAAATGAAAAAGAAAAATACACAGAAGGGACCAAGGATAACTCTCCTATGGCAGGGATACTTTTAAGTGGTGATATTGTCACCAATGCTTCCTCTTGCGTGTGGGTGAGGCTTACACCTATGAGTGCCTTACAGATATGGCTGTGGTGCTGGGAGTTACATGGTTCTGAATTCCTGATGGCATTACATAAAACCCTAGCATCCATCTGTAAACAGATTCTCCATTATGGCGCTGAAGAAGCAACTTGCCACGCTGTCACTGTCGTCACAGAGACAACCCCAGGACAATGAATTGATACCAATATCCTACAAGACACTGAAGCTCTTGTTTTGACCAAAGTGCATGCAGCTGAATGCTACCAAGCATGAGCTTGGAAATCGATTCTTATCTATTCAAGATTTTGGACGTGAGCTTCACCTCAGGTGCACTGCAACTGAATCCTGAGAGGAGTTAGCTCCGTTGTGCCCGGAATCGGTGAGATAATAAATGCACACCGTCATATGCCACAAAATTCATGGCAGTGCTTTTATGCAGTAGGATATAACACAACCCCTAATTCTTTTTATACTACTAAAAGATTCGGAACCACGATCCAAACTTTAGGACGTGACGGCTTCCTGTCCTTATTCCAAGCGGGATCTCTCATGCTGGAGAGTAGTCGCCTCACCGGTCCACCTAATTCTTCAATGCATAAGCATGTGTGGGAGTGAGGATGTTTCTAAAGTCCTGGACTCTGAGAGAAGGGTGCCTATGGCTCTGCGCACCCCGCAGCACCTCTGTACGTGGCCCGACCTCAGGGGAGGGTGCACAGTCACTCCTGTTCGGGCACTACTGACGCAGAGTATTTCTTCATTGGTTTCCGATCTGTATTTGTTCAACGATAGGGCTACTGCAGGCTGAAAACAGTGTTAGTATTTCTTAAACATACAGTGTTCTAAGCAGGAAATGGCTGGATCATTACCTTTCAATTTGTGAAATGGCTCAAAGGCTATAAATAATAGAAACTGGACTGCTTTCAAAACCATGGATTACGTTTTTGGTTTTTTTTTTTGTTTTTTTTTTTTTCTGTGTTTAGTGATGCAATGCTCCTAGAACAGCCTCTGCTAATCACACATTAATATTTTGAAATTGGTTTTATTTTGTGTTTGATTTAAAGAGAATATACATGACAACATCCAGAAGCCACTGACAAATACCAGCTACAGAGCATCGCACTTGCGTTGTTGAATGCGCTGGGTGTTCCAGGAGCTGCTGAGAGAAAGAGAAATTGTGACAGAGTCGTGCAGTCTGATTTCAGAGATTCCACAGCACAGGGTGAATTCGGTAGGCCTCCTGTCACAGCAGTCGATCTGCCTTTCGAGAATGTATAAGTGCTCTCTGAGAAATCTGAACATGGGTCCTCTTCCCCGCTGCTGCCCTGTCCCAAGTCCACAGATCACAGTCTTTCCGGTAAGCACACCTCACGCACGTGCTCTCAAGTTAAACATTTGAGGAACAAATTAGAGGACACAAACAATGCTGCTCTCTGAAGCAAGCTGATAGTTCCTTCTCCCATTTATTATACAGTTGGATTCACATCATTAACATGCAAATCATATAGCACTACAGTGCATTTTAAACAAAGGACTGAAAGCAGGGCTTGTCATTGCCTTATTGGTGGGTAAATAGATTTTTTGCTGAGAGCAAAATAAACTCCAGTCACTCTCTGTTCACTGTTTTGGCCTAAGTAATTTCTAAATGAAACAAAAAAAACCTTACTACCTTTTCCATCATTCCCTTGGACATGGTTCCTTTTCCTCATTTTGGCGTGAAAATTTAAATGCTTCTCTTACCGAGAAAAAATGGAGGAAAAAGAACTGGTAATGGAAAGTATTTTACCTCATATGAATTTGTACTATTTTTTATTTACTTCAAGTGCTTTTTACTAAGAGGGATTAAGATGTAATATGTATGCGCATCAACTTCCCCCGATAAATGTATGCATTATGTATCTTAAACATGATAAAAAGAATACAGAATCATAATTGTCAGGTGGTAACTTGAAAATGCATTATCAGCACTCTTTGGTTTCCATTTTCTGAACAGAGTTTCAGTAATATTAGAACATCCTTTATAAGAATTGATAAACTCCTTAGTGAAATTCATATTATTGTTATAGAGACACAAAAAGTAATCGCTACTCTTTTATCAATTCCCAAGGACACACTTGTTCCTATACAGTAATCTGTGAGCTATTAATGATCCAAACAATTTTAACATGCACTTCTGCTATTTTTTTTTTTAAAACAAAGTGAGCATTGGGACTACAAACTAGCTTGAGACTGAATAAAGAAATGCCTGATTTGAACAATGGGGGGAAAGTCTAAAATAAAATAATAAATAAAGGTAAACCAGTTCTATAGATTATATAATCTTAGCCTTGCAGTATTTTCTAAGTATTTTATAATATAAACTATTATTAAAGGGAAGAAAAATAGGAAAAAAAATCACAGACTTCTCCTTAAAGGAAGAGGGGAAAAGGAAAGGAAGAGATTTTTTTTTTTTGCAAGATTCAACTAATAATGATCCTAACAAGGATCATTATTAGTTGGGGAGATGGCTCAATAGAATAAATGCTTCCCTGGCAAATGCAAGGGCCTGAGTTCAATTCTCAGTTCAGAAAAAGAAAAGAAAAAAAAAAAACCCTAAAAAACAAAAAATATCCTAACAATCTATGATCCCTTCCATTCTTTCATTCTCTGAATCTACACAAGAGCTTCAGAAACAGGGATTTCCTCTTCCTTTCCAGACTTCATAGTAGAAGCAAGAGCAAGAGAGAGGAACATGACCCTGTGTGGTCTTCCTTCCTTAGCTTTCCAAAAACAGCAGCTGGATTGAGACACAGCTCACATACTAAATAATTCTGCTATTTAAACGATTTGAGTCAGTCCTTATTAGTGGACAGGTAGAATGGCACAACTCACCCCAGAATACATTTTATTTAAGTGGTTGGAATCAAAGCCACAGTCTTGCCCGTGCTAGACAAGTGCTCTCTACTACTGAGTAATAAGCCCAGCCTCCACAAATGTTCTAGAACATTTTCATCATCCTATGGAAAAACCTCTTCCCTGTTATCAGTCATGCCTTACATTCCCCTACTATCCAATTCCAAGAAGCATCTAATTATTCATGGTATTTAATATAAAGGAAATAATATAACATACAGGCTTCTGTGACCAGGTTATTTCTCTAAGCAGTACGCTTGCAAAATCTATTTTGTTGCATGAATCAGTACTCTTTTCCTTTCTGTGGATGAATAATATTCCATTTAAGAATATACCTTGTAAAAATCATTGCTTGTTACTGGATATTTAGATAGTTTCTGTTTTTGTCTATTATGAATAATTGTGCTGTGAATATTTGTGTACGCTTTTTTAATGTGGACATATGCTTTCTTTTAGATGTATACCTAGAAGTTGAAATGCTCAGCTACCTTGTAGCTCTGTGTTTAACCATTTGAGGAACTGCGAGACTTTTCCAAACCAGTTACACCACTTTACAATCTCCCCAACAAGACATGAATGTTCTAGTTTCTCCATATCCTTACCAACATTTGCAAGTTACTTGTTATTTTTTATTCTCATTTAATCTACTGATTATGAAGCAGAATTCCACTATAGTTTGATGTGCAGTTATCTGATGGATGGTACTATCCAGTAGCTTAATGTATGCTTATTGATTTCTTGTGTAACTCTTTGGATAAATATTTATGCAGAACTTTTACCCATTTTTGAACTAGGCTATTTATCCTTTTTTATACAGGAGTAAGATGTCTTTATCTATTTGGAACATAAAAACCTAATCAGATATATTTAATGGCAAATAATTTTTCTAAATTTGGAGACTGCCTTCCCACTTCTTGACAATGTCTCTCCAACACAATTATTATTCATTTTTACAAAGTTAGATTAATTTTATTTTTGTATTGTAAATGGGAATTTGTTGCCTAATAGCAAGGTCTTGATGACTTATTCTTATTTTTCTTCTGAAAGGTTCTAACTCTTTTGCTTAGATTTATGAACTACATTGAGTGTGTTTGTGTGTGTGTGTGCATGCATATGTGTGTGTGTGTGTGTGTGTGATAAGGTATGGGTCCAACTTCACTCATAGATATGTGATCATCAGCTATCTTAGCACCATTTGTTGAGCAGCAGCCTATCTTTTCTCCTTTGAGTTATTTGTCCTTCAGTTTTTGTACCTGGTATTTATCTTCTCATCATCAAAACAATTAAAGTTCCATTAATGCTGTCAAAAATTCTATAATAGTTTTGGTTTAAATCTCAAATTAATGCAGAGAATTTCTCAAGAGCAGAAATCCCGTTGTTTTCTCACTTTCACTTTTAAACTTCTGGGTGCATGCTATTTGATAACTACTTAATAAACATTTTGATTATTTTTTTATTTATTTATTTTGCAGAACCAGGAATTGAACTCAGGCCCTTGCACTTGCCAGGAAAGCACTTATTCTACTGAGCCATCTTCCCAGCCCCTTTAATTGTTAAAGAATAACCTTTCAGATAGATTTTGGATGACTTTAGTACTGTGGTGACCACTAATTCCATGGAAGTCAGTTAAATGTGGCCTGCAAAACAAGTTCTGAGTTAGGTAGTGCAGGGGGCCGCAGGGGCAAGGCTCCAAATGCAAAGGAGGTGACCCTCCTCGACTGTCCAAGTACCTTACTAAGGACTTTATCTGCAAATCAGAGCAGGAGACTTCTTGTGAGGTTTAGGAACAGAGTTCTAGTGTATGAAGATTAATTTAGCTAAAAAAGGTAAGGTTACAATGCCATTGGTAGTGTATATATAGCAAGGTAGTACACATGTTGAAAGTGTATTCTGATGACTTGCTTTGTACAGACTTCAAAAAGGAAATTGTGAGTTTTTAATTGGGAGTCAGAAAAATTTGGCGTTGGATACGCAGACCTGGCAATTATTTCTGAATAGTTTTATAGTAGATGTGAAAAAAAAAATGATGATACTAATTATGAGAGAGAAAAGAAGAGATGTAGAGATGTTTTGCTTAAAAATTCACAATGGTTTGAACAACTGTACTGTGTATTTCTGCAGGGCTATGGAAAGAAACAGTTAATGCTGTAATCTATTTTCTGTCCTGTTTTCATTTGTTTGTATTTTTTCTCTTTTTAATTTCTTATACATTTTTGTCTTTTTTCTTCTTGCTTCTTCCAATTTTACATGCACATTTCTGGTAATATGAATGTCTTCTAGTTGGAAGACAACAGTTTGTACTACAACAAATACTGTGAAATTCATATTACTTTGTTAAGTGAAATTCTGCATCACTGATAATTTTTTCTGTTTTAATTCTAATTGGTACTCTATAAAAATAAGAAAAATTTAAAAATTATAACTTAAACTGAAGATTTCTTGAGATAAAGAAAAAGTTTGAAAAACTAGCAGAATAGAAGCTTGCTGAAACTGTTAACAACTAAATTGCTTTCGTATCTGTAGGATAGTTATAGAGTAAACACATATTTTCTATTAGCAGACAAAAGGAAGAATACGCACATACCCCTGAGAAAGTTTATGATTCATACATATATGTAAATTGCACATATCTCTTCCATTAGCAAAACTAGCCCATAAGAGGATATGACAAAGCTGTAAGTAAAGGGAAATCAGAGCCACAGAGTAAAGGACAACATACAGAGATCCGAGAAAACAAAAAAGCAAAAGCAAAAACTTAGCTGTTCTTTTTTATTCACTCTTCAAAGAATATAACCTCACAGAACATTACAAAAGAAATGCACATATATGTATAAGGTGATACACATCTATACTATGAGGATTGGAAGAATAGAATAAAAGTATGCACATTTCTACAGTGGCTTAAGTGTCCTACATATTACCACCACAAAAAATGACACATATATGAGCTACACAGATATATCTAAGAGCTCATACAAGATTAAACAAGACAAAAAAACCCCAAAATGGCAAGATCTAACAATATGTGAATAAATGTCACAACCATGTAGAACTGAGTAGGAAGAACAGCATAGTAACATAGTAAAATACTGTTACATGATGAGAAGTAAAGTTTGTATGTCTGGATTGAAATAAATGGATTTTTCTAAGAAACTATTAAGGAAAATTTTCTGTTTGTTCTATTATTGCACATGGTCTAACTTACATGCTTTAATTTTTATCTTAAATTCCTAACTTCATTGATGTTAAATGAATTAATGCATACATAATAATTACTGTACAGCACAATCTTATCAAACATAGTACTGTCATTATCACAACATTGTAATTTATTTATATCTAATATCATTATTTACCATTGTATATATTAAATAAAAATCTGTTGACAAAACATCCATCAGTCGCAAGGGCTGGCCAGAGAGCTCAGCAGACTAAAGCACCTGCTAAGACTGATTCAAGCAAGGAGAAGGGTTCAGTCCCCAGCAGGCCGGGGGTCGCCCTGCCCCGGGGGTGCTCTGAGATGGTGACTGAGATTGAGGCACGCCTGTATCAGGGAGGCTGGAAACAGGAAAGTCACTGTGAGTTCGATCTGTGCAGTGAAACCTTGTAGACTGTGTACTAAATATGTTTAAAAAATCAGTCTTGGCAATTAGTATTAATTTCAGAATAAGTATTATGAAACATTAGAATGTAAAAGTAATTTTAAAAGTTCTCCATTGTACTTTTGTAGAAAACAAGTTCAATTGTGTTCCTGTTTTGGATTATAAAACGTCTTCCTAGATGCAATTTATTCTGTGCAAAATACAAAGCAAAAATGAAGCCAAAAACAACACAAAGCAGAAACATTTCAATATTTGACATTTCCCACAAAGAAGATAAGACAGAAATTCACCTCTATCACGAAAGCAAAAATTCATTATTTCTTATCAAGTGCTCCAAATGTTCTTGGTAAAATTGTGGGATAAAGGTCTTCTGAGAATATATATATATATATATATATATATATATATATATATATATATTTCTTCCTCATTGGACCAACTTCAAAGAACCAAGCAGAAGCTCTTTGTTCATGTTTTATCATATACAAACTTTGGGTGGACTTATTAGTTAAATGTACTAATAAAATGATTCTGCATACTATTACACAAATCAAGTTGAATTTTATAGATCTTACTTTAAAAGATTACATAATTTGTTTCTTTCCTTTTTTTAATTTTAGGGAAGGGTCTACAGGGTGTTCAGGATCTCACTACTAGATCGGACTCATAGTGATCCGTTTACAGCCTCTCAAGAGCTGGCATTACAGGTAGGTACCACCACACCTGGTCTGCATTGCCATCTCAGCATGCTCTGGGGGCAAGGCCAGCATGGCAGGCCCGCGGGCCAAACCTCAGCCCCTTTGCCTGCTTGCAGGCACTTTAATCCACTGAGTTATTTGGCCAGCCCAAATTACCTATACAATTTGATCTTGTACTCCACTAGTTCTTACTTAAAATTATCTTCATGCAAAGTTCACACATATTATGTTTGATAATTATTTTGGTAAAAAAAATTACATCTTTTTGAAAGGCTAATGGTAGCCTTCCTAACTATCAAAAATAACCCCTCAGAGGATTTTCAGGGAACCAATATTTGGTCTTTCTGGCTCTTAAGGTGGATTTTCTCTACTTGATTGGTTAAGTTTGCTTTGTTTCTCTGTGTGTATGGCTGCCTCTCTGTCTCTGTCTGCCTGCCTGCTCTGTCTCTGTCTCTGTCTCTGTCTCTGTCTCTGTCTCTGTCTATCTGTCTCTCTCTCTCTGTCTCTCACTCTCTCTTTCTCTGTGTTTTCCCTTTCTCTAACTTTTTACTGTAATTTCATCAGCCTGACCACTTCCTCACAGGTTTGGTTTTTCATCTCCTCTTTCATACATGGTTTATTTAATTATTTTTCTTACTCCTGAGTGCTCCTTGGATCATCTGATGCATTCAGTACACACTCCTCTACAGTATGACACTTCTGCACTGAGGAAAGCAGCTGATCATGATAGAGAAATGAGCAACAATCCTCCTGCTTCCTTATCTCCTTAGAAAACCCACTTCAGTAGATCACGAAACCAAGCTGACTCCCTCCTCAACACAGAAAGCCTTGCCATATGCTCACAGGAACCCACCATCACGCAGCGGGCACGTGGTCTGAAGAGAGGCCTGCTGCGTGCCCTCCATTAGTTCAAGACATTGGACCACACTCTTTTTGTCCAATCAAATTTATCCAATCAATTACCCAATTTTTCACTGGACCTAGCATAAACTATAGTCTTCTATGCTACTTGAAACTTGAGTTAAAAACACATATATTGTCTTGTTAATCTCTTTTGTTAGAAAAATCTGTGATGAAATTTGTGATAGGTGATAAATCTTTCTTGTTTGCAATCTTAAAATATCATCTATACACATAAATTTTTGAACGGTTTAATCTAATTAGTAACATGAAATATCACTTAAAGTACCCCTTTAAAAATAGAGACAGGTAATATTTAATCCCCTTTTGTCCTTATTTTAATATAAGAGACACAATCTGTAGGCCAAGTGCACCAGAATATTCCACGACACAGTTTAAGGAAATTTGTAACACAGTGAGCACAATCCTGATGCAATCTGTGCTTAATCTCTGAAGCTCTGCAGGTGATTCCCTAAATTCACCTGAATGCTATGAACTTCAAAAGTGAGGAAAGATTTCCCTTTTGTCTTGTTTAAGTTTGTTATTCAGCAAGCACATGGAAGGTCGATCAATGTGACACTACCTTTAATTCCCCAAACAGAATTACAACAGACTTGAGAAAATAACCTTTCCTGAGAGAGGGTTCATGGGTGTACCAATGAGACAGATGGATTGTGGTTAATGCCAACAAGGAAAATAGCCTTAGAAACTGCACTGACTGAGGAGGAGGGCTTCCCCAGTTACTCGGCTCCACAGGCATAGTGGCAGCTGAGAGTCATTTTGAAATCTGAATGTTCATTAGCCTAGCAATTGACAGGGAAAGGGGATAAAGTGGAGAGGGGACCATTCTAATGGAGTCTCTCTTAACAGGAGAGTGCATGTGCTCGGGCAAATGCAGGGCACAGAAACCTCATATCATTAAAGGCTGCGGAGATTATCGAGGAAGTTTCCAGCTTGTGTAAATGGCCCGAGCTGGGGGACATAGTTACACCATGCACAGTGCTGAATGCCTCCAGAGAGTCTACTTATTCGGTGGAAGAACTGTGATATTTGTTCTCTCTTCTCCTTTCAGGAACCAGATTGATGCTCCCCCTTCATTTAAATCTAATAAGATGGGCTGGGGAGATAGCTCAGTTGTCTGAGTGCCTGCCTGGTACAAGCAAGGACCTGGGTTCCCCAGTATCACATGCCATGCCACTGTGCCGTTCACTGAGACTGGGCATGGTGGATCCTGCCTAATCCCGGCACTGGGCAAGCTGGTACAGTTGGATCTTTATGAGTCTGAGCTGCATAGCAAGATATTGTACCAAAGAGAGAGAGAGAGAGAGAGAGAGAGAGAGAGAGAGAGAGAGAGAGATTAAATGTCATAAGATGGAATTCATGGAAGCTTACTGTTTGTCCCAGAGTTGGAAGGAAAGCAAAGAAAGATGGACCAACACTCCCACAGGCTGAGCCACACTGTCACTCTGAAAGTGAAAGTCTTCATGAGTTTCTCAACAAGGTGTAAAGAGATTGTTGGGTGGGGACCAGACGCAGCTTTTCACAGGTATGCGTCCGTCCTCCCCAGATATGTACAACTGAGGTCCTAGGGGCTAGGAGGGGAAATGTAAATGACCTTTCATTTCTCGGGTCAGGTATCATTCATGCTCATAGCAAGTACAGTCACATATTCTTCAGTGGGGCTGTACCAAGTCCCATGGAATTCCTTAGGATATCAACCAACTTCCTTTAATTAATCAATTAACTCTTTCTTTCTGTCTCTCTCTTTTTTCTTTCTTTTTGAAACTGGCTCTTGAACTCACTCTGTAGCCCTTGCTAGCCTGAAACACATTGCACTCTTTTTGCCAAATGATGGGATTACAGGTATGCACTCTCACTATTCACCTTTGAGAAAAAATCTGATCAATCCAGTGACTCATCTTCTGCCTCTTCCTCACAGGACACTAAGGCCAGATCGTGTCGGTGCCGGGCATGTACCTTGAAAGACCAGCTCTCTCCTCCCACTACATCCCATGCCTTATTATTTAGGATTCTGAGGCAGCTTAGTGAGCAAGGGCCAGCTGCAGAAAACCCACTGATCTCCTATTTTACATGGCCAGATTGTCACTTACAACACCAAGGAAATAGGGAGAAGCTTTGAAGATAATTTTACTGTAAATGAAGTTCAGAAATCCAGGAAGGTTACTGCCATGTAGAATCATACACTGAATGTTAAATACTGGAATAACTGGAGCACAATAAATTGGGGCAGGCATGGGGAGTTTTCACCGCATGAAAAGCATGTGGTATGGTAGAAAGAAGTTGTTTTATGATGGCAGGATTCCTCCTTATCTTAATGTGCTCGTTTTAATACCTTCAATTGTTGAAACTCAGCTGTGTTCAAACACACAGATGTATTTTTTTAGAAGTTCTATCCAGCTTACATTCTGGGAGTCTTTAAATTGGTAACAAGCAAAAGCTTAATGTTTTTCTCAAAGCAACTGAAATTTAAATAATTTTTTTCTTTTCTTTTTTTTTTTTTTTTTTTTTGGTGGAACCAGGGATTGAACTCAGGCCATTGCACTTGCCAGGCAAGAGCTTATTCTACTGAGCCATCTCCTTGGCCCCAAAAGAAATGTTCTAAATACATTATGTTTTCATTATTTATTTAACTATTTATTTATTTATTTATTTATTTACTTAATGTATTTGGTTGTTACACGGTCCCGTTACACACCTTGGACTCATAGTAATCCTCCTGTCTTCAGCATCCCCAGAGCTAGGGTTGCAGGTGGGTGCCATTATGCCAAGACTCTGGCAAACTCAGGAATTGAACTATAGTCATTGTGCTTGCCTAAGCGGGTGCCTTAGTCCACTGAGCTATCTCACAGGCCCTATTACCAATTTTTAAAAACAAGGACTTTTACTCAGTAACTGGATTTTCAAGACTAATCTACACAGTGCAGTTTGTCGGAAACAAACTGGATACATCATAGTGTACACCACATTCTACTTAAATATCTCTAGATTTTTTTTCAATGTTTTTTCACAGTGCTGGAGCCTGAATTCAGGGACTTATGCATGCTAGGCAAGCTGCGTCCCTACCACATTTTCAAGATCTTGATGACAATCTTATTATGACTAAACAATACACAGTAGAAGTGTTTGCCTGAGTATATTTTGCTTTTACCATCTTGAAAAACCAGGCATCCAAAAATAATCAATGTTGACCAAACCTTCACAGAGAGAATTACAATATAGAATTTCATTCCAAGCACCTGTTGGAATATAATTGCAATATTCTTTTAAAAATCAGTCCTTTCTAAAACTATGCCAAACTAAGGTCAATGTTTATGAAGCTACGCTTGTATGATTTCAGTCTCTTCAAACTGTGCACTCATGCTGGTTCTAGGCTTTTCTCCCATTTGTTGCCAATAATAAATTACCTCTCTGAAGTTACAAAACATGTAAATTCCTCTCACTGATAACAGTATATATTTATAAGGCTGTTGCTAAATAATATTTAAGAAGAAAGTTGTTTCATAAACATGTATGTTGTGAATCTATGCAGCTACCCACATGCACAGTCACTTCTTCATACTTCTCCAAAAGATATGAAATGTAATTACTGACAGTGAATGACATCCAGACCATATTTAGAGGAATGTTTCTCTGTCAAGGATGTATTAGTCTATGCTATTGTGTTCAGCGTGTTCTGTACATCACTGCACATCAGAATGCAGAAGGATTTCACCCTTCACTCAGTTTACCTGGCACTTCTCAGATAAGATGACCCAGTACTCAAGCAGTGAAGGTGGACTGCATGCAGCCTGCCTCTGAAACCCAAGGCCTGGATTTCCACCTACCCCACTGGTTGTGCAGCCTACTAAACAGAATCACTTTGGCAATGGTGAGGAAGCTGAGTAACCACTGGTCACTCCAATTACCTCAATACAGAATGACCAAAAATTGCATATGTTTTATAAGATAAACATAAATTCTCTAAGATAAATACAAACTTTCATAAGATCAGTACAACAAGAAATATAAAAATGATCATTTTATCTAATCTCTTCGGTATGAGGACTCACTGGTTGACATGACACCTGCTGGAGTGATGCTCCAGATAGTGTGAAAGCCAATTCCCTGGCTAAGTGATGCTCCCAGTGGCTGCTGAGTGGTTGATGTCAAGGTGTTTTTTGGAAAACAGAATGAAGTAGTACCTCAAATGTAAAACTTACAGCTTTGATACACTTCCAGGTTAAGTACCACTGATCTATGACAGTGCTGAGTAAGGCTTCTCAAAATTAAAAAAAAAAAAAAAACCAGAAATCAAAACCACCCTGCGACCTTGTTCCAATACATCCCTGGACTACCTCAAACAATTCCTAAGAAATAATGATTCTGACGTGATTTGGGGCTCTTTATGCACTGCAGTACTATGGTACCTAAAAGTGAATGCTGAGAACTGGGTTTTAGAGGCACGTTAATGCCCAAGTGTGGCAAGGACTACTTTGGTACACATGAATCCCAGGGACAAAAGTGAGGGAAAAACCTAGGTTTGCCTCTGTCAGTGCCAGATTGCTCTATATCCTCTTCACACCTGAATTTGGCAACACCATTGAGCAACTGTGGTTAAAAAGTGGTGGTGGGGTGGACAGGGGCTGGAATGTAGCTCAGCAGCAAAAGCATCTGTCTGACAAGCACAAGGTCTTGAGTTGCAAAAAAACGTGGGTGGGGGGATGAAGGCCTCAGTATTAGAGCATGAGCTTAGAATGCCCAAGGCCTAACTTCAATCTTCTTCTACATTAAGAACACCAATTCATTGAGAAACAGAAAAAAATATGGGTCAAACAAGATGAAATTCTAGTGTCTGTGCTTTGGCTGAGCTGGACTGTGCCTGTCTGTGGTGACAGCTCTGACTTTAGTTTTTATCTGTCATGCAGAATATATGCCAAGCAATGTTTTTTTCAATGCTTTTGGTATGTGACCCTCAAACTCTTCTGGACTTTCTGTTGCTTTCTTAGTTCAAAGCTGCATGACCTACCTCATGGTAATCCTTTAATTCCTAGGGAAATGCCCAAGTTTGGTGGAAAGTGCAGTTCCCTTCGCTTGAGTATGGGCGGTTCCTTCTGACTGCCATTCATCAGTAGTATGCTGCTGAACTGACGCCACATGATTTGCAGGGTCAAATCAGAAGCCACTGAACAGCTCCCCCTGTACACTGGAAAGTCTGCTGTCTGGAGACTTACAGTGCAGATTCTCCCTTTGAGAATATCGGAAGCATGTTGACAAAAGTCCGTGTTGTGTGGAAAACTAGTGTGAGGATGCTCCACTGTGACTTCCTTCAGATCTAAGCTGCCAGAAACTGAGTCACAGCAGTGGATGTGTGTGAAAGGACTTCCTGCCAAGTCCACCTGGTCAAGGGACCTCTAGACCTCAGTCTTCTTAGCTGAAGGTATGGACATGGATATGACAGAGCAAAGCAAAGTCAAAACCCCACTGTGCCTTGAATGAATTTCTGGCCTCAGAATCCACACAAAGAATAAAAGGATAGCTCGGATTATTGAATTTCAGATGAGTAAAATCTAATAAACAATCACAGATTCATCCAATCCAAATCTTTTTTTTGCATTTCACCTTAGCTCTTTCAAGACCTTTGCAGACTGCACAATCCTCCTCTGGCTTGCAGAATAGGTTTGTAGGGACCTATCGCCATGAACCATTCTACAAGCATCAGCCCATATTCTTTTACTGAATCTTCACCATACACTAAGAAACTATTATCCCCATTTCCCAGGTCCCAATTCATATCCTATTAGCACTGGATTCTAAATTCAAGTTTTATAGTGCATCCCGATGTTCTTGCTTTTAATGATCATGATACACAACCACCTCTCAGTAGCCACAAGGCTTTGGTGCCAGGATCCCACCAAATCTGTCCATGCCCCAATCCCTTACATATGATTTGCATATTATTTGCAAATAATCTGCACAGAGCACACTTTAAATCATCTCTATGTAACATACAATACTAGTAAAATACAACTGCCACGTAAATAATTATTAGGGCCTGTTATTTGGGTATAAGGACAAGAAAAGTACTGGTGCCAAAATATCAGTGCTGTATTCTCTTGCTCCCACTTCTCCTTGTAATCCTGAAGCTGGTTTTCTTTTTTTTTTTTTTTCTTTATTTTTCTTTTCTATTTTGTCATACCAGAGATCGAACTCAGGACCTTGTGCTTGCCAAGCAAGCACTTATTCCACTGAACTATCTCCCCAACCCCCATTAAGCTGGTTTTCTGAGCTAGAACAGTACCTTTTAAAACAAGAGGACACAAATGCTTTGTTATATCTACTCTGCTTCAGAAATTTTGTCTTTACATAAAAAAGAACAGCTTACCCCATTATAAAAAGAAAAATACTTTAATATTTCTTATGTAGAAATGTATTTCAGATTTGTCCTGAAATGATGGGTAATTAGTTAAGCACAGTAGTTTTTATCAGAAAGACTTGGGGGGTGCAAAGAAAGGATTAGAACAGTTCCTGTCACAGCTCTATCACTTGCCAGTGTAACTGGCTAAGTTTCATTACAGTTGCTGACACTGTTTTCTTATTTGTCATAGAAGCAAGATGGCAATAGCAGTAATGATGGTCATTAACCAAGAAGGTATAAAATACCTAAAAGAGCAATTGACACACGACAGGCATTCTCAGGGCAGCCTGTTAACAGCACAAAGGTGCACTGCGAGGTGATGCCCAGCACAGGGCCAATCAGTGACAGCTCAGCCACAGCACTCAGGGACAAGCCACAGATGGAGTGAAGTGATGAGACGATTTGTATGAAGCTGGCAATAGAAAAGGGGCCCCGATATTGGCCTCGGCACAGGCTGCTGATGCCAGCATCATAAGCATCTCCTCCTCTGCCGAGATCCACAGAGATGAAAGGATTAGTTGGCAGCTGCTACGACCTCCTCTCTACTCGTAGGCAAATTTGTTCATCTTCCAATCAGCAATGCGAATAATCTACATTTCATTCTGACACTGATAATTCCATTTGAGGCAATGCTAGTGAATAAACAGCTTAAGTTTGCCTTCATATTGTTAAGAAAGTATTTTTAAATGGAGGAGGAGGTACAAAAACAAAGGGAAGAGGAGGAGGATTTTACTGTTCTTCATGTTTGTTGTCCCGAGTCAAGTGCAGAGAAAAGACAAAACACACACACACACACACACACACACACACACACACACACACACCCCTGTGTTGTATACTTGCGAGCTTCTCTGGAGCCTTCAAGGATGCCCAGCCAGCTCAAGTCTACAGAATGCAAACTTTCATTAGGAATTCTAAAGAACACCTTTTCTTTGGAAATTTTGTTCCAAGACACTGCGGATGAATCCTTTATTGACCCCTCCCCCAGGTAAGTACATAGGATTTACATTCTGAACGTAGCAATTTGTTTCTAGTATACTTTTATTTAGTGAACCTGAAAGTAGTTAGAAGTGCCACAAGTATCAGAAAAAAAAAAAAAAAAGAAATGTCATTTATTTATTCAAAATGAAAATCAGCCATTGATGTGGTACTCTTAAAACTGGCTTCACTCATGTGATCTGGCTCACCTTTTAGTAACAATAATGACATTTTAGTACTACACACTCACAGAAAACTGATAGAGAAATGAAATGAACCCAGAAGTGGTCACAGGGCAGAACATCCATAGATATTTCACAAGTTGGTCTATGTATAAAATAATGCCAGTTTGATTCATTGCACCACAAAAATTGTAATAATCCTTCTTGTCTCCTTGCTACAATCCGGTCATACTCTTTTTTTTTAATCACTCCAGAGGGGTGATTGCACTCTTAGGAGGCAATGTTTTAGACATCTATATAGAAGTCGATATCAAAATATTTCCATCTGTAGGATTGATTTCTTTCTACAACTAGGATCAGCAGTTTCAGGATTGGTCTACATCTGCTCCTCAACTGTTGATTTTTTTTTTTTGTCAGTTCCAAGGTTGGATGCTATTTTCCATTTTGCACTACTTAAAAAAAATGGAAATATTTCGTGGAATGTGAAAAGGATGCAAAGTTCAAATCTGAGTCTTCATAAAGGTTTAGTGCAACACACTCATGCTCGCTTACATACTGTTTATGGCTGCTTCTAAACAACAGTGGGAGAATGAAACAGTGACGGAGGTCTCAGAGCTGCCAGAGGCTCACATTTTTGCTGTCTGGTCCATGAGAGTAGAAGTTTGCTGAGTTCTCTCCGTGCTACTTTATTTACCATGATTGAGTGTGTACCTCTGTACTCCAGAGCTGTAACAAATTTAACATGCTGAACCTCACATCAGTCCCTGCCCCTAGCATTATCATGAAATCTTCAAGCAGACTGGTTCTATAGACCACTATGTGACACCCAGTGCCGTTCCTAGTCTACAATCCTGTAGCCTTCGCAGTCTTTCTCAGCTTTCTACAGATGCTTATAAACCCTTGCACACCCATTCATAAGGTAATGTTCTTGCTTTCTCATAGTGGCCAAATTAGCAGGACATGGTGGGCTGGAAGTGACAGTCCCCTAAAACAGACATTCTGATAGTCAAGGCTCTCTCATTTTCCTTTATAGACAGCTGACAGAATAACCTTATCACCTATTCTCTTGAAACTAGATTTGATTATAAGGCACCCTAAAAACTGGAGCACGCTTTCATTTCTAGGCTTTTCTCTTATAGCACCTTGTCTTTTGAGAATTCTCCACTCCTGGTGTGATTAAGAAATACTCAGACATTGGCAGTTCCCTGAATTCGACAGACTACTTCATGCCTCTCCTTATGCCTTTGAGTTCTCAACTATGTGGCATGGTGAAACAGTTTATATTCTGCGATCACCTGTCTCATAAAGCATTTTTCAGCTGATCCCTGAACACTGGAATTGGAAACTCCTGTGATTTCTCTCAATGGAATCGAAGAACTGACTTAACTGTACTTATTATGAACTTGATTCTATCTTTGAAGACCAGAAATTGGTAGGCACTTAACAAATTTTTGCTGAAAATAATATAAAATTATGATGATCAGTTTAGATGACTATATGGTAAGTATTCTTTTTTTTCATTAAAAATCATAGCATAAGATCAGCAAGATAGCTCAGGGGACTAAGTGCCTGCTTTGGCAAGCACAGGGCCTGGGGTTCAATCCTCAGTACTACATGCCATACCAGCTCCACCCCTAGGGCATGCTGAGCCTGCTACTAGACCTGGCATGGTGGCCGTGCCTGTAAATCCAGTGCACGGGAGGCTGCAAATAGGAGGCTCACGAAGAGTGCACACTCCACAGTGACTCTGTATTAAATAAATAAATTTTTAAAAAGTCATAGTATTCGGATAACCACTTTAAATGATTTAATTACTAATGGGTCCATGTATGTCAGTCATGATTTTTAATAACTGCAATAGGATGATGTTGAAAAGAAACACAATTAAACTCATCATATTTTCACCAGTCCTGTTAAATTTTTGCAAGTGAAAAGTGATCTTTATCAATAGACTTTTTTATCTTTAATTATTTTTTTTCTGTATTTCAGGAAAGGGGTCTACAGGGCATTCAAGGTCTCAATACTAGATCAGACTCATAACGATTCTCCTTTTTACAGTTTCCCAAGGGCTTTGATTACAGGCATGTGCCACCACGCCCAGTCTCAATTGCTGCCTTGGCCCCAGGGACTGGGCCAGCACTGCAGGCTTGGAGATTGAACCCCCAGTTCCCATCCCTGCTTGCAGGTGTTTTAATCCACTAACCTATTTGGCCGGCCCAATATACTTTATTGATAGCCAAGTTACTTTCTAAGAATGAGACAGAAATATCGTATTGTCTTATTTATTTTCCCTCATTGCTGGAACAAAATATCTGAAACCTCAAATTAAGGAAGGAAAGGTTTATTTAGCTCACAATTTAGCTCAATCCATACTCTCTGGCTCCAAGGCAGAGGGCAGGTGTTCATGGTGGCGGAGGACAGCAAAGAGCGAAGGGAGGCCCCTCCCCCTCCTTCTATTGTATGCAGCGTACTCACCCCAGGGCGGATGTATCGCTCACACCCATAATCCTTATACTGGACTGTGAATTAATCACAAGCCCTAGAAGCTGTCCCAATGACTGCAGGAAGCTTTGGGCAGACACCTGGACACAAACCATATCGTTCACATTCTTTAAAGTTTTTCCTAGCATTGACTGGTTTTGAAAATTATCCTTCCGTGCAGAACTAAGTTAATTCTATGAATTGGACACTTTAAGTCTTTTATTTTATTTATTTTTCTTCCTTTTTTAACTACTTATTTTCCAGTGAAGCTCAATACACCAAGTTGAAAAGATAAGGCACATAGTCCCGTAGACTCCCCACCTGTTTTCATATTTGAGAGCATCTCATATCACTATAGTATACTTGTCTCAACTAATAAACCAATGCTAATAAATTATTGCTGATTTGTTCATGTGTAATTAGCTTCCCCTAACCTCTTTTCTTTTTTAATGTGTGGGTCTCTCCTAGAGTATTGCCATATGGTTTCTCTGGTCTGCGACACTTCCATACATTTCTAATTACCTTGATAATTCTGAGGCATGCAAGCCAGATAATTCACAGAATGTACCTACATTTCTGTTTGCTTTATATCCTTTTCTCATGGATCTATTGGGATTGTGGACTTTCAGAAAGATGACCCCAGAGGTGCCGGTGCTTCCTGATTTCATCGAATCACCAGATGTGCTGCTCATAGTGGGGCCGAGGTTGACACTGATCATCAGATGCCAAAGAGCATCTCGTTCGTTCACCAACTTACTTTTTGTTTTCCCTCCCTTATGTATTATTTACTAGTGGGCACTAAGTACTGCCAACACGGAGAAGATGAAAATTAAACTCTAGCTCACTGAGAAGAGATTTAGCCAGCAATTATTTGGCATCCGTCTTTTAACAGAAGACTTATCTCTATCCATCTGTCTGTTAGTTGGTAGGTGTGTATTAATTAACATGGACTCACTGGTATTTCCTTTGTATTCCCAGTTATAATTCATCACTACATAATTTATGTTGTACAAGTTATTTCAGTTTTGGCTACCAGAGTTCTTTGGGTGACTGCTTTTTTTCATCCTTTCACAAATCTTCATCATATTACTTTTTACTTTCTGGAAATATAAAATGCTCTAGCTTCATTGTGTATGTTCCCAGCCCTTGCTCCAGAATCAGCCATCTCTCTAGTGTGCTTGATTTCTTCACTTGCAAGTCTTTTTTAAATTTCAAGACTTGTGTGATAATTGGTTGTTTTTTTACTATGGCTTCAATTTTGTGAGGAAAGCATTGTACTAAACTGAATGGTATTCATTATACTTTAATTACTCTTTCCAAAAATATGAATGGAATCAAGTTCAACTAAAAATGTATTTTTAACAGTAAAGAGTCAATGCATTCTCAGATACTCTAGCTAACAAATATGCAAAGGTAATTTCTCAGACAATTAAATGTAATCTATCTGCATGTGGTAATGGGAATGTATCAACACCTACACCCACCCACACAGAAGGCTGTGATTTCAGTGTCAAGAACAGGCTACGAGAAGGAGGCCTCAGAAGCCCACCCTTCTGCAACTGGTTTTCCCTCTTGAGTGTGATAAGTGAAACCGGTCCTTTGTGATTATGACTGAGGAAGTAGGAGAGTGAAAATAAATCTCGCACACTAAGAACCATCTGTAGACATCGACTTAAGGAACGCAGCTCTGCAGTCCAAGAGAAACCCCCAAACAGCTGGACTGCAAGCCACACTCTGTGCATAGGAAGAGGTTGAGGACTTGTCTGGGTTTTTGTAGTATCTCAAGGAAAGGGGCGTCCTTCATCACACACCAAGTGTGATAACACGGTGCAGACTGAAAATACTTGATTTTTTTTTTAACTATTTTCATTGTACTGAAGCTTTATAGCCAAAAGAGAAACTAAGTATTCAGACATTAAATAATGAGCACAGGATGGGACAGCAGACATTGGGGAAGGTTACTTGTGGTTTCGGAGAAAAATCTAACATCACTACAGACATGAAACTGGTATGCTGAAAAAATATAGATATAAAAAAAATCTTTTAAGAAAGTATTTATTTATTTATTTGGTGTAGTGTCTTGCTACAAAGCTTGGATTCATAGTGATCCTCCTTTCTCAGCCGCCCCAGTGCTGGGATTATAGGTTTATGCCACTATGCCCAGTTTCGGTAGCTGGCATGCCACACTCAGGGTTCCCAAGCTGGCACGGCATGCAATACCATGGATCAAACCAGGGCCCTTGTGCTTGCCAGGCAGGCACCTAGACCGCTGAGCCCGCCCCCCAGGCCTAGTTTTATTTTTCCTTATCTTAGTTTGTGGCAAAGTTTAAACACCTTTGATATTTCTTGAGAGGTAGGTGCGTCCTTGTCCCTCACAGAGACTTCCAGCCACACGGGTGCTGATGCTGACAAGGCGCTCAGGGAAGAGCTCTTGAGCAGACCCAGCACAAAATGCTGTCTGGCACATAAATGAATAATAAACATTAGGAGCCACAGCATTAAGATACAAACTAAGAAGACAACAAAAATAGCATTTCCATTTAGCAGCTCGCTGAGAAAAACAAAAGTACCATTCACAATAGTATCAAGAAAAGATTAATACTCAAGAATTGACCTAATTAATAAAGTGAAAGAGCTCTAGGATAATAACTGTAGCATTCTGAAAGAATAGGATATCATGAAATGGAAAGCTAGCCCCTGTTCTTAAGGCAATATCAGCGCTGCCAGAGCGGCCACGCTACCAAAATTGGTGTACAGATGTAATGCAGTCCCAATGAAAATACTGTATGCATTCTTCATAGAACTGGAAGAAATAGTAAAATTCATATGGAGCCAGAAGAGATGCAAATTAGCAAGAGTAGTCCTGGGACACAAGAGCAAAGTGGGAGGCCTCATAATCCCAGCTTTGAAATCATATTACAAAGCAATTGTGATAAAAATAACATGGTACTGGCTCAAAAACGGGACATCGCTCAATGCAACAGAATGGAAGGTCCAGGAACAGCTGCCATCGTCAGCTACGCGATCTTTGACAAAGGAACCAAAAACATCCACTGGAGGAAAGATAAATTCTTGTAATAAAACGTGTTGGGAAAACGGGCTGTCCACATACACAAGACTGGATCTAGACCCATATTTCTCACTATGTACTAAACAAAAATATAAACAGATCAAAGAAGCAAATGTAAAAACAGAAACACACTGCTGGAAGATAGAATAGAAAATTAAAAAAAAAAAAAAAATTTGCAGTCAGAGACTTAGGGAAGGGCTTTCAGTACAGCACTCCAGTGCTGTATTCAGGAAATAGAACCAGGAATCAACCAGTGGAATCTCATCAAATTAAAATGCTTCTGCACAGCAAACGAAGAAAGCAATAGAAGGACAGGAAGGGCTGTAGTATGGGAAGAACGTTTTCAGCTGTTCTTCAAACAGAGGACTGATATCTACAATAGAGATAGAACTCAAAAAATGTAAACCAGCCGGGCGTGGTGGCGCATGCCTGTAATCCCAGCACTGGGGAGGCTGAGGCAGGAGGATTGTTGTGAGTTTGAGACCAGCCTGAGCTACAAAGTGAGCTTAAGGCCAGCCTGAACTGCATAGTGAGACCCTGTCTCAAAAAGACAAAAAAAAAAAAAAAAAAAAAAAAAAAAAAAAAAAAAAATGTAAACCACTGCAAATTAAAAGACCCTATCAAAAAAGGGACAATGAAAATGAACAAACAATTCACAGAAGTACAAAGAGCTAATAAATATACAAAGAAACACTTAACATCACTGGCCATTGGAAGGAAGCAAATTAAAACAATCCTGCGATCCCATTTCCAAGAAGAATTGCCAACACCATGAAATCAAATGATAACAAATGTTAGTGAGACTTCAGAGGAAAAAGAAAAACTTACTCTACTGTTGGTGGGAAAGTAAACAAGGAAAACCACTATGGACAGTTCTCAAAAAATACTGAAAGTATAAATTCCATTCGACCCAGCTACTTCTCTTCTCAGTGTCTACCTTGAAGAATTAAGGACATCACATTACAATGGGACACAGACCCATGTTTAGGGCTGCACAACTTATAAAAGCTGAATCTTGGAAGCAGCCTGAATGCCCATCAACAGATGAACTGACAGGAAGATATGACATTTTGACAGCATGGAGGACTACTCTGAAGTAAATCACACACTTGAGGTGTTTGTAGGAAAATGAATACAGCTTCATATCATGATTTTAAGTGAAATAAATCACCCAGACAAAGTAAATGTTGAATAGCTTTTCTTATATGTGAAACCTAAATTATAAAGACCAAAATACATGGATAATAGGAAGAGGGAACGTAGATCTTTCTTAAATGGGAAAGGCCAGCCAGATACCTCATCAGACTACAGCACCTGTTTAGGCAGAGCGCAGAGGCTGGGGTTGGATCCCCAGTGTGCCGTGCCAGCCTCGCCCCCAGGGCATGCTGAGATGGAGACTGAGACCGGGTGTGGCGGCACGCACCTGTAATTCCAGTGCTTGGGAGGCTGTAAAATAGAAGGATCACTATGAGTCTGATCTATGTAGTGAGACCCTGTAGACCTTGATGACCTTGTTGACCTTGTACTAAATACATTAAAGAAAAAAAGACAAAAAGAGGGGGGTGAAGGGACCAAGAGATGGAGGAAAAGTGATAAAAGAATTAAGATGCGATATACACATGTACCAACTCCACACAGTGACTGTAGACATTATGTACTGAAAACGTGTTCTAATACCAAGTAAGTAACTCTAGATATTCTAATTAAATGCTCCAAACACATTACATGAACTAACTGTGGCATCTACACTCCAGAAACTTCTGCTGCAGTAAATACTTGAATATTCCACTGTAACATAAGTGTTAATTAGGCAAAGTTTAGAAAATGGGAGGAATTCTTAAAAATACTTTGGAAAATATCCCTAACTGGTAACTAGTAACAACATTATACTCACTGTCAATTGTGTAATTTTTGGATGTCTCTCAAATTATAAACTTTCAAGTCTAAGTTTTTTTTTTTTCTAATGTGGTTTTTATATGGTCTCACTATGCAGCTCAGATTCATGGTGATCCTCCTGTTTTCAGTCTCCCCAGCACCGGGGTTACAGGAGTGCTCCTCCACACCAGGTCTCGGTGGCTGGCTCAGCACGTCTGGGTGCAGGGCCAGCACGTCATGTGGTGCAAGGGATGGAATCAAATCTAAATTTTGAATCTCTTTGGAAAAATGTAACACTAGCAATGTACTCTTTTTTTTTTTTTTTTTTTTTTTTTTTTTTGCTATGCCACCGTTTGTCGCTGTAAACACTTATGTAACTCCAATAATTAATTTTTGCCAAACTAAAAATGGTGCTAAGCTTTCCTTCAGGTGTGTAGTAAAACATGTCTTTACCCTTGTATGCTGGAAGTTCATTTTGAGTTTTAAAACAAGTAAACGTATTGTATCCATTATAGTATGCTAATAACAGTTAGCTTGAAATGGCACTGGAGAGGTCTGTAGATGATATTGCAAAGAGGAAATTTGTCTTTACAATTTCAGAGCACAGACATCTAAAATATCTACCAAAGTTACTCCATAATAATTGCACCTAAAATTACATTGAAATACACTGAATTAAGAATTTCCTATGGTTAACAACATCATAGGTACCAAAAGAAATGCTTTTGAAGTATCTATATCTCTTTCTGAGCTTTACACCTTTACTCATCTAAGACACTGCTAAGATCTTCATAATTTCTGTGCCATTCAGGTAAATTACTATGTTAAAAACTGATGAAAGCCATGACTATTAATGTATGGATTAAAAAGTAGTAAATAAAATTATTCCTGTTTTAAAATAGTAGATTTAAAGGAGGATTTAACTCCAGTTATAACTCTTGAATGATAAAAATGTGATTTGTTCATTTTTAAGATTAATTTTCAATATTAAGAAATGTGCTTTGTATTTCTCCCACGTAATTCTATTGGGAAAATGATTCAATTTGGGAAATGAATTTTTAACAGAAATATTTTTTTGATGTGTTACTTCTAACTTAAATTTTTTTCTTTCTTTTTATTGATCCATGACACTCCCAAAATAGTCTACAAATTTTATTTTATTATTTTATTTTTGCGGAACCAGGGATTGAACTCAGGCCCTTGTGCTGCCAGGGAAGTGCTTATTCTACTGAACCACCTTTCCAACCCACCTACAAATTTCAGATTTTCCTTTTATCTTTAAATTTCTACGTAACTTTTATCCTTATATAACATAATGATATTTAAATGTGGTATAAAGAAGTGATAGCTCTGCCGAATAGAGAATCTGTTTTCACCAAATTTGTTGCAAAGGAAATTCTGTCTAGAAATACCCCAAATAAATAATGTTTTAATACTGTGCTTTTTGCTGTAATTAACCATGAAACTTCCTGGTATAATTTTTACCTCCTTGGTCTTAGACAAAAGGAGATACTCGATCTAAAAATGGATCTATTTATTTATTTGTTGGGGGCTAGTGAGATAGCCCCAAGGCAAGCACAAGGTCCTGAGTTCAATCCCCTGTACCAAAAAAGAAAAAAAAAAATCAAACCATTTATTTATTTATTTATCTATTTATTACATACAGGGTCTATGGAGTCTCACTACACAGACTGGACTTGCAGTGATCCTTCCTGTTTTTCAGCTCCCCAAGGGCTGGTATTACAGTTGTGCACCACCATGCCCAGTCTCATCTGCTGTCTCAGCATGTCCCAGGGGCAGAGCCAGCACGGCTAATGGGGGATCAAACTCCCAGCCCCTGTGTCTGCCTAAGCACACACTTTAATCCACTGAGCTATCTGCCTGGCCCAAAATCAGTTATTTACTTTAGTTAGCCTTATCATGTCAATAATGCTGAGATGATAATAAAACCTATTCTATCCTTTATAATTCACCAATACCATATAATAAATTGAGTACAGAATTTACAGCTAGAACATTAATCAGCTGTTTAATTTCTCCAGGATTCAGTACCTGTATCTGTAAAATGGAATAAAAATTAATTACTCATAACTATTAGGAGGGTAAAAGGTGATCATCAATAAATGATGTTTAGCACAGTGCATTTGGCCCGTAGTATTAGTTCAAAATTATTAGAGAACGTGCATTCCCCAGAACAATGTTGTAAGTTAAGGAATTAACTCTCATTCCTGCTTATACCAAGATCTGCTCAAAGATACTGCATTACTTATTTGTAAAGGTGTAAAGATTTCAGTGCTCACGTGTAAAGATTTCAGTGTTCAGATTACCAGACATAGGCATGCATGATTGATCAAGCAATTAAACACTAGCCCTTCCTTTCACTAAACCTTAATTTTTTTCCTTTGTTATTTTTACATTTTATCATTTCATCTCATTTTATTCTTTAAGTTTATTTGAAAGTGAGTATAAAATAATAACAAGACATTAGAGATAATACACATATAATGACCATCATTAATTTTTTGTTCTTGTTTTGAAATTCTGTTCCATTTTTATTGTTCTATGTTGCTTTGGTTTTGTTCTTTGTTTTCTGTTTTTTTCCTCTTAGAAAAAAAAAGGCCATCCTGTTTCTGGCTGCATGGAGGCAGCTCTCAGGTGTGTCTGGGACACCGCAAAGTTAGGACTTTTCTTTGTACACCTGAGGCCGCCTGCGGTGACTCTGCAGCCCTCATCATGCCACAGAATGAATATATTGAGTTACACCGAAAACGTTATGGGTAGCACTTGGATTACACCATGAGAGAAAGAGAAAGGAAAGCTGAGAAGCTCATGAATGTTCAAAGAAGGCAAACAAAATGAATGGCCTGAAAGCTAAGCTCTACCACAAACAGTGCCATGAAGACTATCAAGATGCATGAAAAGGGAAACACCAAATAAAAGAATGATGAGAAGACTTCCCAAGGAGCAGTACCTGCCTACCTGCTGGACAGAGAAGGACAGTCTCATGCAAAAGTACTTTCCAACATGATTAAACAGAAATGAAAAGATTGGAAAATGGGAAGTCCCTCTGCCCAAAGTTCGTGCCCAAGGCAAAATGGAAGCATTAAAGTTATTCAAACTGGAAAGAGAAAAAAGAAGGCATGGAAAAGAATGGTTACTAAAGTCTAGTTTATTGCATGTGGCTTTACAAGAAAACCACCTAAATATGAAAAGATTCATCAGGTCAGTGGGCTTGCATTTTAAGAAGGCCCATGTAACACATCCTGAACTGAAAGCCACCTTTTGCCTGCCAATACCTGGTGTGAAAAAGAATCCTTTGTCACCACTGTATACAAATTTGCATATGATTATCAAAGGAACAGTGATTGAGGTGAATGTGGATGAGTTGGCCATTGTAACACAAGGAGGTAAGGTTATTTGGGGTAAATATGCTCGGGTGACCTACAATCCTGAAAATGATGGATGCATCAGTACAGTCTTACTAGTTTGACAGGTGTTTCATATAGTAATTTCTTACACTTATTGGACTATAGATCAATCAGGAAAACCATAACTTCAGTACTGCTGAACAACTCTCATGACTACATCATCAAGAAAAATATTTATTAAATTGTAAAACATTAAAATGTCCCAGTTTTACAAATTGGTCTTTTATCAGGGTCTGCTAAAGGCTTACGTGTAAGTGAGATTAAACCATTCGAAAAAGCAAACATCAGTCTTTGCATTAAAGAGTGGGTACTGAGCAACACAGATCTCATTCCTAAAAAGCCAAAAGTATTTAAAGTCAGTGCAAACTTAATTGAGGTGTTGAGGGCTAGGAAATCTGAAGCTATTCTACCTCATCATTTATCATTAATCATAAAATAAAGTAATGTTTAAGTTTATTCTCATTATAGCCTATTTGTAATAGTTTAAGAATGGAATTAGAAGTTTATTTAGATAATTCCAACTTGATTGCACTGATGCCCTGAAAAGAAACTTCATTTGCAGTTAAATAATATAAGAAGGTTATATGGTAGGTGCACATCTCAAGTGCACCTGAATTGGATGGTCATGCCTTGAAAAGAAAGAAAGAAAGAAAGAAAGAAAGAAAGAAAGAAAGAAAGAAAGAAAGAAAGAAAGAAAGAAAGAAAGAAAGAAAGAAACAAAGAAAGAAAGAAACAAAGAAAGAAAGAAACAAAGAAAGAAAGAAAGATTATCAGTGTTGATAATAGGCAGCAACAGTTCATATGGTGTCAAGAACCTGCCTGAGTTCGCTAGGTAACATTTAAGTAAGTGAATGTCTCAGTTAAGTTCTCATTGCTGGGATAAAATACCTGGGACCAAGTTAAAAGAGGAAAGGTTGATTTCGGCTCCTGGTTTGTGGAGCTTTCAGCCCCAAGACATCTGGGTGCTAAGGTGGTGTGACACTGCAGAATAGGGGAAGGGAATGGTAGCGAGGAACAGCCCAGGGCAGGGCAGGCAGCCTCCATTTCATTTTCTCCATTCAAGCCACGAGTCTACTAGTTCATGACACCCAGCTCAGCACAGGGCTTCTGCTCTCAGTGAAAAAAATCAATTAATGGGCTAATCCTCTCCCACATGCCCTTAATCTGGGATCAAACACCCATGATCCAGTCACCTCCCGAAAAATCCCACTCGTGACTGCATGAGGATCGGGGGGGGGCACAGATCCTCATGTGTATTGCTATAAATACAAACCATAACAGTGAGTGTTGTTTGAATTAATCTCTCCCTAAAGCATTCTGTTTATGTGTGTTTATACCTAATATACCTATAGCAACATTTACAGGAATATGAAATATTTTAAGAAGTCCTCAAATTATATATAAAGTCCAAGTTTTGGTTATATTGATGGTGCTTTCTTTTGGTAAAAATGAAGTCATAGCTCACATGGGATAATCATAAGAAAGAACTGGAAGTTGAAAGAATTAAAAGCAGGTAATAAAAGTGTGAGGTACTGAGCTACTTCTAAATACCATATAAAGCTTCTGTGTAAGATGAAGAGAAACACTAAGCGTGCTTCAGAAGAGTAATGGAATCTGGGGCTGGTGAGCTGGGGACACAGCTTGGATGTCTAAGCACCTGCATGGCAAGCAAAAGGGCCCAAGTTCAATCCCTGGCACCCCACACAGTGCTGGCCGTGAAGCTGGGAGTGGTGGTGTGCGCCTAGAATCCCACTGTTGGGGAGGCTGAGACAGAAAGATCACTATGAGTCTGAACTGCATAGTGAGACTCCGTACCAAAATAAAAATTTGAAACTAAATAAAGTATAATCTGAGGATCTTTTTTTAAGTAGGCTGATAAATCATAAATAGTAATAAATCGTAATAAAACAAAGTGACATTGCAATGGATGCTATTGTCACATGGAGAAGAGAATCAATGGTTCTTAGACAAGGCAGAAATAAATAAGAATAAAAAAGAAAGGAACTCACACGCACTTGAAGAAAATGTTTGTTTAACAGTGGTGGGCTCAGTCATTTATGAGAAGAAAAGTTACTACTTTCCTAGCCACTTATATGCATTTTCACCGACACGGTACTTTTTCATAATTGCTAGTTCAGAGTGCCCTTGTAGTGGCGATTTCTCCACTGCTTCTGATGTTGACACTTTTGACATCAGTATTATGGCTCAGAAAACTTTCAGTGCATTTTAATTATGATGCTTATTTATGTATAGGAGGATCGCTAAAACAGACATCAGCTAAATAAAGCCTTTAAAAAACTTTATCATTTTATAATTGTAACAGTAATGTTAAAACTATTATTAGCAAGAAATATTGTCTCACTACAAAATTCAGCAAAAATTCCTTGCATAAACTTAAAAATATGTAGCATTATATATCCAGCTGTGTTTTCCAAGAAGATATGCTGGAGTCCGGGATGACTCTCCCTGTGAACATGGATGTCACTTTGGACTTGAGCTGCGCAAATGCAATCAGCTGAACAGGAAGGAGGTTGTGCTGCAGGGACGGGACCCACCTGAAAAGACGGGTGCCCTTAGAGAGAGGAGGAGACGCGAAAGACGGGAAGAAGAGAGGTAGGGGAGCCAGCGACAATGACAAGAGCTGTGCTGCATGCAGGGAACTCATGTGGCTATCAGATTTGGGAAGGCAAGGAGAAGCTCAGTCTTAGAGGCTGGCAACCCTCGCTCCAGCCAATGACTTGAATGAACATGCCTGTGATGGTGCATCGTAGCAGTCTGCAAAACATATCCTCAGGATAAGAGAATGGCTCAATGTACATAGGAAAAAATAAAATCAGCACATGCAATAACATTTTAGATCCATGAATAAAAAACATTCAGGGGCTGGAGATGTACTGCAGCAGTAGAATGCCCAGTCTAATATGTGACACACTTTGTTTCCAGTCCATAGTACCACAAAAAATAGTAGTCTGGACCTCAAATACTATATTTTAATTAATATAACATCCTGTTTGGGGCTTCTGATCAACAGGCTTCCATGACAGAAAGTACCTTTGTGTTGTACAGATCTTCCTTCAAGTTCTTTTTTTCTTTTTTCTTAATTTAGCTATAGAATTACCCAAACTGAGGCAAACTCTTCTTCCCCATAGAGTGCTGCTTTGTTTGCAAGTTGATGTGATATTTCTTTATGCAATGAAATTGTGAATGAATATATTTTAAAATTTTTCTTTGTTCTTTAAACATTGAAAGTTTGGGGAGATAGTTCAATAGAATAAGCACTTGCCTTGCAAGTGCAAGTTCCTGAGTTCAATCTCTGGTACAGGAAAAAAAAAAAAAGAGAAAGACATTTAAACATTTATTTATTGCCTGGTAAGAACAAGGACCTAAACATGAAGGAAAGTTGCAACAGAAAACAAAGATTTTTTTTAATTTTAATGCAAATTTTGAGGCAGTCTTTCTGAATGTGATCAAGGCCTCATTTACCAGGAAAATTCTCATTCCCAGTTCTGCCAAAGAAAATGAACAAACAATGATTTAGTCTTAAGAATACAACAACGATTAGACACAAAAACATAATTTGATGATTTATAAGGGATATAATGTATATCAGAGTGCTATTATAATATAAGTAATAAGAAATATGAGATTAATGGACTATTTCTGATACACATATACATTAACTACTCCAAATATTAATAATATTATAAAAATGATAATTAATGTTGAAGGTTCCTGTTATGGTTTTTGTCTAGTCATCTCCCCAAAGCCTCATGCACTCACACATTGATGGCTTCCAGGATTTTTGATTGAGTCATGAGTCAGTGCTGAGATTATGGAAGTGAGTGTTACACAGCTCTGGAGTGGGTAATGTGCACACAACATAACGGAGGGAGATAGGCTGGCTAGCTGCTGCAGCTGCTGTTCCTCCCTTTGCTCTTCTCTATCTTCACCCACCATGAACAGCTGCCCTCTGCCATGTGCCACTCTGCTTTGGATCCAGCCAAATACAGCCTGAAGCCTCCATGAACAGTGAGCTAAATAAATCTTTCCTTCCTTAATGTTTCCCCTTCCTTAATGGGTGTTGGCTATTTTGTCCCAGGAATGAGAGAAAATTAACTGAAACAGTTCCTTTCATGACTTATTTTGAAATTAACAGAAATGACTGAAAAACAGAAAATATAGCAGGATTCCTGTACAAACAGAAGACTATAATCATAAGGTAAAGAAACATCTAAAATCATAAGCTTTTCTCTTGATGATGCTTGCTGTTTCAAGTAATTAACTGTAGGGACATAAAGCTGACAAGTATATCCTATAATGAGGCACTTCATTGTGTGTAGTTGATTGTTAGAGACATAAACACATGATGGCACAAGGCAATGAAGAAACTGGTCAGAGAATGGGATAAAAATGTTCCAAAATAATGAACATAGTTTGACTCTGCTGTGGCAAATAGACTTAAGATAAAGGTCTAAATTAAAGCAAGAACAGTTGGAGTGGTTGAAACTTTATGAATAAGGATCTTTAAAACAGTTGTGTTGAAATTATGGAACTATGAACCTATTTGATATTATTCATTGTTAGCAAGGTTTCCCACACCTACCTTCCTCCCTCCTTCCTCCCCTCCCTGCCGCCCTCCCTGTCTCTCTCCCTCCTTTCCTTCCTCCCTCCCTTCCTCCCTCCCTCCCTGCCTCCCTCCCTCTCTGCTTCCCTCTATCCCCCCCATCTTTCTTTCTTTCTTTCTTTCTTTCTTTCTTTCTTTCTTTCTTTCTTTCTTTCTTTCTTTCAGGGAGGTGCATGTGCCACTGAACTATCTCCCCATCCAATTTGTCCACTTTTCATGAAATAAATAAATAAATAAACTTCAAATGATTTTTGTTTTAAATATCTTTGACGGATACTTTCAAATTACCATTAGCAGCTGGAGTATTCTGGAAAACAGCACCAAAGAAGCAAACAAACAAGCAAACATGAAGGAAAGATGCAACAGAAAAGAAAGATCTTTTTAAATTTTAATGGAAAGTTTGAGGGGGGTCTTTCTGAATGTGATCAAGGCCTAGTTTACCAGGAAAATTCTCATTGGTTCTTCTGTAGTTTATAATAGGATTATAATTGACTGTTAGTGACAAAACCCCCCAAGTAACAAGGTTTTGCTCAGAGGATTATTTTATTAGGTTTCCAAAGTTAGTATGGAACCAAGTATATTTTGTCATGTCAGTTTGCCATCAGAAAATCTACTCTGTGACCTACATGTTCCCATAGCATTTGGTATTAGTAGGAAGGATAAAGAAAAAGGAGAATGACCCCTTTATTCAAGATTGCTTGTAGACATTGTGCACAATACCTTGATTTATAATCCTATTGCTCAAGACATACCTCATTGTAAAATATGAAAGTTGCAAAATATATTTATTTCCATAAAGTAAATGTCCAGCTCAAAAGAAGCAGTTAAAATATGTCAGAATCACTGGAAAACACTGTTGGACATCAGGTGGTTTCTGCTGAAGGATTCTGTATATCTCTAAGTTTATATCTATAACCTTAGAAATTCTATCAACCTTATTCAATTTGTGGGAGTGAAAACAATGAACAAATTTTATAGTGTGAATAATGAATCTATTTCTGACCTAGCTCCACATTTTATTTAATTTTCTGGCATTCTTTATTCTTCTTTTCCTGTGCAGTCACTATACTCTATGACATACAATATACACATCTGATCTGTACAAAAGATAACTAAGATAATTCTACTACTAATTTCTATTGGTTCATTGAAAGACACAGCGCTTATATTATTTGATTAAATTCACATGCCTATATCTGGTAAACTGAGCAACAAGTTTGAAGATAACAATATGCAATATAACAATCACTGTTAATTTCCACTCATCTTGTTTTGAAATTTTGTGTTGATTCCAAATTATCTTTTAAAAAGAAATACAATGTAGAGATCAGTTTGTTTGCTTAGCTTATGAGTAAGACAGCTACCTAGTGAAAGAACCTGAGAGGAGGTGAGTGATCCCATTGATAAAAATTAGAAAAGGAGAGCAAACTGGGGCACTGGACAAAGAAGGGACTTCTTCAGGCAGCATGGGGCTGCAGCCACTTTCTACCAAGTTTCTGAACGTTGAGGAAATTCTAGTGAAATAACTCATTCTCTCTAAGAGCCCAGTATGCTGTAAATACTGTGTGAAAGAACTGGTATAAAGGGCTGGCGTTCCTATTCGTTTTTCTACTTCCACAGGGACATTGGTCATAGGTGTCCAATGAAGTATCAAGTGCTTCCTGTGCCCTACTTGCCCCTAAGCAATCTCAAAGAAAGGGCAGGGCAGCTACCCTGCGCAGGACTCCTACATGTCCAGAAGCCACCCGCCTTCTCCTTATGTCCAGTAAAATCTCTCCTAACTGCATCCTGTGGTTCACAACTTTATTCTTCAGTGTCTGTGAAAACATGAACCTGGCGGCCGAGAATTCACGCTAGTTCCATATAGAGGAAGAATTGCAAGAATTTGAAGTCACTCTAGTTTTTTGTTACATGTGTTTCCTCATAACCGATATGAGAAATTTTAAACAGCCCTTTAAGAACCTATGCAGGAACATCTATTTCTAATTTCTAACATGCACCCTCTGCAGTGTTTACTATGACTAGAAGGCTTCACTCAACTTATCTTTTTTCAATAACAATACATGAAATCAGGGCCAGCCAAATAGCTCAGTGGATTAAAGCTCCTGCTTAGGCAAAGTGCAGTGGCTGAGGTTCTATCCTTGGGCCTGCCTTTCCAGCCCTGCCCCTGGGGCGACTGGGCGTGGTAGTGTGCACCTGTAATCGCAGAATTTGGGGGGCTATAAACAGAAGGATTACTAGGAGTCCGATCTATGTAGTGAGACCATATTGACCCTATACTAAAATACATTTTTTAAAAAATACACTAAAATCATCAATCATCATAAACAGGAAATGGCATAGCTTCCTACAAAACAGAAACTGTATTCACCTAAATTTCTCTTCTAATCTTGGAATGTCATGAACCTCATGGATTTTATTTATGTAGAATCAATAGATTAAAAGATTCTGATTTTCTACATAATACAGTGGGGTTTTTCTTTTTAGCAACAGCGCCTGAGAAGATGGCTCCTTAATCCATACTTTTTCTCCTTGTGGAAACATGACCCGTTGTGCGCACTGTCCTTGCGTCTAGATTCAAGTGAATAAGAAAACAGCTTGCTGGCCTCCTCAGCCAGCAGCTTTCTAAATCTAAACTCTAAAACCACAAAGTAGAATGATGATAAAGGTACATAACTTTTCATATCTTCTTAATTGCTCTAAAAGCAATTAAGTAAGTATCTTTTAGATTAAAACCTTTATTAGGCAAAATCAAACGTAGATGTGACTGTACATTTATCTAGGAGTGATAGAGATTGGGATAAGACATTATGTCACTTGAAATATGATTCTCTTCACCAAATAGAAATATTTACCTCAGTTCTCCCATGTTAATTATATTATAACATACATAATTTATATTCATATTTCTCTGTAATTTATTGCGTTTGGTTTTAAAAGGTTTCAGTTATACAGAAGTTATTCACTGGTGCTTTTAAATATCTCTGTATTATAAAATTCTGTCATACATAGGAAAACAGATTTAAATTAAGCTTTGAGAATTTGCCATCTCATAAGCTTCTCCCTCTGGAGTTTCAGCTAATTAAACAAAAGCAAAATATCCCCAGTGTCAACCCTGCCACCTCTTACCAAAGGCAATGAAAGACAATGAGATACATTTGCTCCTGCTCATTTCTTCTAGTGCCCTGCCCCCACCCCCAGTGGGAGTTTCCATTGTTGTAACAGTGTGGTCAAGCATCTGAGTAAAGTCCAGGCAGTAAGGAAATCAAAACTTGGCAGAAAGCAACAGAGAAGTAAAAAAAAACTTCTTGATTCCTATAGGTATTCAATGATGAACATTATTTTTCCTCAGGATAAATAATTCATTTAATTTATCCAGTAAGGCCCTGGGATACTTATTCCTGCAACAATATGAGAAAATGGAAAAGATAAAAGGAAAGACAAAAGATAGGAGGGTTGGCAGAAAGGAAACTAGAAAGAAAACAGAAGGAGAGAGAGAGAGAGAGAGAGAGAGAGAGAGAGAGAGAGAGCAAGAGGAAGAGTGAAAGAAGAAAGATTTTTCCATTCTATCAAAATTATCTCCCAGGTTTGACTATTTCATGAGATTGGGGAGTGGCAAAGCTGGCTGGGGAAGTGGACGTGACCTGTCCTGAATCTTCAAGAAGATCCTGAACAGTCCCCAGGCCCTGCAAGTGGATTTCTTGAGAGGACTCCGGCAGTTTTTCACTGGGCCAGATAGGACACACCTTCAGCCTGAGATCTGGGTCCCAGCACTATCTAGTAGAACCCCAAGGTGGAAGTTCTTGCAGGCTTCTTTGAGAGTTGGTCAGCATACAGGACACAAGCCAACAGGACTTTCTTCAGGATACTTGCTCCCATTTCTCCAGCTCTTCTTTCATGTTGCTTTTTTCCTGCTTTCCTGTGCCCAAGTTTGCTCTGCAGAGACAATTTTTCCCTCATTCTTCACTTTTACTTTTTAATTAAACAGTACGGGACCAGGGATATAGCTCAATGGCATAAGCACCTGCCTGGCAAACACAAGGCCCCAAGTTTGATCCCTGGTACCACAAATAAAAATAAATAAATAAACAAATCTTGCTACTATTTTGTTTGCTCTGTTCATTCAATACTTTGTTCAAGACAAGAAAAACATGAAATACACCTGTAGAAGGAGAGGCAAGCAACCCAGAACTCAGAAACCCTTGATTGGTGAGCTACTTCTTGAAGGAGCTACCCTTTAACAGGTATGATTCTTCTTTTCCTCAGAAAAACCTTCTTAAATGGGACAAAGTCTTCAGATCAAATGTTTGATCTACTTTGATACCTCTTTCTGGTCCTTTCTACTCATAATCCTGTAGTGCTTACTAAGGCTTTGGTTAATTACAGTAAGTGGAAGAATAAAATGGTGGGAAAACTCTAGAAAGAACTTACCTTAGATTAGCTACAAGTTGCTTTGATTTTGACTTGAAAATCTTCCATGGATATTTGCACAACTTAACATAGTACCACATGTGCTAATCAAAGACACTATATAATACATATGGAGATACATGTGAACCTCTATTTCACTGTCAGAGAGCCGATAGCCCAAATGTTATTATACTTTTCTTTTAATAAAAAGATATAAATATGTGAGTTCTTTTTTTTTTTTTCTAAACTAAAACCTCAGTCTTCAGGTTTAATTTGGCATTGACTCTGTGATAAGTAAGTGGATTTTAGGTTGCACATTGGGCTCTTGCTCTAAAAAGTTTGGTATCACTGCCAAGCTTATTGGAAGGGCTGGGTAGAGACCAATACATTTTTAAAAAAATTTGTGTTGGGATGGATATATGGTACATAATGATTATGTTCATGATCAAGATTTTTTTCCTACATCTCAATATCTACCATCTATTTTGATCCATATTTATGCTTTTGGTTTCTCACCAAAAAATGTGAGAAAAATGTGATATTTAAACATGTATGTTCAATTTATTTCACTTAAAAATATACTCTTGAGGTAGATCAATTTAATTAAATGTCCCAAGTGTATCTTTTCGAGTAGCACTCACTTGTATGTAAAAACATGTTTTCTTTATCCATTTCATCTGCTGATGGGCATCTGGGCTTGCTCCAAGGTTTGGCTATAATAAAGTCCACTGTATAAAATGAGTGTGAGCATCAGTGTGTAGGCCACTTTTAAATCTTTCAAAAAGAGCACAGCTCGGCCAGTGAGTGAGAACTGCAGGCCCACCATGCTAGAGAGACGTTTCCCAGCACTCTCAACTCCTGCCCTGCCGCTCCAGACCCAACACAGCCTGCCCAGTCTGCCACACTAGAGAGACCTTTCCCAGTGTTCTGAACTCCTGCCCCGTGGCCCCAAACCCAGCACAACCTGCCCAGTGAGTGAGAACATCCACTACCCTGATGGAAGTCCAGCAGACCAGTTAAAGCCCAGGCCTAGTGAGTGGGTGAGAGAGCTTCTGTGCTCTCCTGCTCCCCCATATCCCTCCACACCCAGCCCAGTCCTAACATACAGGCCCAGGGAGAATTTCTGAGGCTGAAGTCCTTGCACTGAGACTAGGGTCAAAATCACACAGCTAATCCAGAAGCAGAACATCTTATCAATGGGGCACAACAGGCTCAACTCCAAGGACAACAATAGGAAGGAGGTGAGCACAGCAGCCAAACCCAAGCCAGGGAAAACTAAATGAACTAGAACTTGGTGTAACAATAGCTGAATTTCATAAGGTTCTAAGGTTAGAACTGCACCAAAAATCTACACCAAAAGACAGCGGATATAGCTATAAGTCATGATAAAACAAGGAGCCAAATGCAATTTCAGGCCTCCAGCCCACCAATGATAAGTGCAGAGGACACTAACACAACTAAAATGAATGAATTAACAGAGTCAGAAGCAAAGAAAGAACAACAGAAATGAATAGAGGAATTCAGACCAGAATTAATGCCTGAAACAAAAAAAGAAATATCAAATCCAGAAACATATGGGGTAAACCCAATGCCAACACAGAACAAGTGCAGAGAATACTATTCCAGTTGAAACATCTGAATTAACAGCATCTTAGGCAAAGAAACAAGAGCAAAAGGGTAAAGAGGAACTCAAAGCAGAAATAATTTCCAAAATAAAAAAGAAATCTTTGAAATCATAACATCTATAGTAGAGAATCAATTCTAGAAATATATGGAGGAAACCCAATTTTGGAAAAAAAACTGTGAAATAAGATTTAGTAGCTACCTCTAATAAAGAAATTGAAAGAAAAATAGAGGAGATTAGAAACATGATGGATTCCTTCAATGAGCAATACAGGAAAGAAACAGATTGAATAAAGAAATGTCAAAGAGATATAGAAGAACCTATAATCTTAATAACAAGTCTACAAAACCATTTGAGTGAAAGCGAAGACAGAGTCTTGAAGACGCTGATGCAGGCAGTGAAAAGGTGAGAAAAGATCTCTTAAAAACAACTAGGATGCACAAAAAAATAATTCATCACCTGCAAGATGATGCCAAGATGAACAATGTGAGATTAATAGGCATCAATGAGAAAGAAAGAGTCAACACAACTGATATAAAAAGAATATGGGCAGAAGTAATAGCATAAAACTTCCTAAATATGAGGAAACAATCTAGCATTCAGTTAACTGAAGCATATAGAATGCCAAATAACCTCAACCAACTAAAAACACAATGAGACATATAATAGTCAAGATCCCAGAAATCCAACATAAGAATACTGTACTGAAAGCTGCTAGAGAAAAGAAGCAGATCACATTCAAAGGTAAACCCATCAGAATTACGGGCGACTTCTCTTCACTAACCATGAAGGCAAGGAGAGGATGGAGCAGAGTACTTCAAGTCCTCTATGAAAACAAATTCGAGCCCAGACTACTATATCCTGCAAAACTCTCTTTCAAACTTGATGGAGAACTGAAATACTTCCATGACAAATAACAACTAAAGAATTTCATGACAACAAAGCCACCCCTACACAGGCTACTGAAAGATGTTCTAGAAAGGGACCACAATGACCAGAACTCCATGAATGAGAACAGAAGGAACCCACTAAATAGAGCAAACAACTAAACACAGGTCAAAAAGGAGTACACAACAGCAGGAAAATAACATGACAATCATAAGTCAACGAATTTCAATTATAACCATCAATGTAAAAGGACTCAGTTCACCAGTAAAGAGAAATAGGCTAGCACAGTGGAATAGGAAACAAAATCCAACAATATGCTGTATACAAGAAACACACTTACCTCAAAAGGACATTCATAGACTTAAAGTCAAAGGATGGAAAACAATACTGCATGGTCCAGCACCCCAGAAAAAAGCAGGGATAGCAATCTTGTTCTCAGACAGTCTCAACTTCAAACCAAGAATGATCAAACAAAATAAAGAAGGACATTATATACTGGTTAGGGGAAGAATTCAACAGGAAGAGGTAACACTCCTAAATATGTACGCAGCACACAAGAGCACCCAACTATGTAAAACAAATATTAATGGACATGAGAAAGCTAATATCCAATACTACAGTCTTAACAGGAGACTTAAATAGCCCCTCATCCAACAAAGACAGGTCAATGAGACAAAAAAATTAGCAAAGAACTAGTAGAACTGAACCAGAACCTGGAACAAAGGTGGACATATACAGTGTTCCATCCAACCACAGCTGAATACACATTTTCTTCAGCTGCACATGGGTCATTCTCTAAAATAGACCACATACTGATCCATAGGTCATGCTTAAGTACATGTAAGAAAATAGAAATTATCCAGTGTGTATTATCTGACCACAGTGCAATGAAAGTGGAAATAAACAACAAAAGAAACCTGCAAGAGCCCCTAAATACATGGAAATTAAACAATACCCTATTCAACAATCAATGGATTACAGATGAAATTAAACAAGAAATTCAAAAATATCTACAATTCAATGAGAATTCAACTACAACTTATTGCAATTCATGGGATGTGATGAAAGCAATTGTCCAATGGCAGTTCATAGCTATGAACTCACATATTAGGAAAACAGAATGGAGACAAATAAACACCCTAATGTTGCACCTATGACATCTAGAAAAGGGAGAGCAAACCAAACCCAGAGCCGAAAGACGGGAAGAAATCATAAAGATTAGAGCAGAAATTCATTGAATTGAGATGAAGAAAACAGTTCAAAGAATCAATTAATCAAAAAGCTGGTTCTTTGAAGGACTAAATAAAATTGATAAGCTCCTAGCTATTCTCATCAAAAAGAGGAAAGAAAAAATTCAAATACAAGCAATAAGGAATGAAATGGGTGTAATCACCACAGACCCAGTGGAAATTCAGAAGATTATCAATAGCTACTTTGAGAATCTTTACACTCACAGAATAGAAGACACAGATTAAATGGACCGATTCCTCGCAAGGTACAAATTACCAAAGCTGAATCAAGAAGGTAGAATAACTCTCAATAAACCAGTAACAGCCAACGAAATACGAAATATAATAAAAAACTTGCCGACAAAGAAAAGTCCAGGTCCTGATGGATTCACAGCTGAATTCTACAAGAAACTTACAGAAGATATAATCCCTACATTCCAGAAACTCTTCAATGAAATTGAAAAGGAAACAGTTCTCCAAAAATCATTCCTGGAGAAAAATATTTTACCGATACCAAAACCAGGAAAAGACACAACTAAAAAAGAGAAGTATAGGCCAATCTCATTCATGAACATCGATGTAAAAATTCTCAATAAAATCCCAAGAAACAGAATACAGCAAATCATCAATAAGATCATACACCATGACCAGGTAAGATACATTCCAGGGATGCAAGGATGGTTCAATATTCGCAAAGCTATAAATGTAATACACTATATCAATAGAGAAAAAACTAAAAACCACATGATCCTCTCAATTGATGCAGAAAAGGCTTTTGACAAAGTCCAACACTCATTCATGTTCGAAATCCTTCAGAAAATTGGAATATAAGGCCTCTACTTCAACTTGATAAAAGTCATATATGAAGCCATATATGACAACCCAATGGCTAATATAATTCTAAACGGGGAAAAACTGAAATCTTTTACTCTTAAATCTGTTCTGGACAAGGATGTCCTCTATCACCCCTCCTATTCAATATTGTTTTGGAATCATTAGCTACAGCCATAAGACAAGAGGGAGAAATAAAAGGAATAAGAATAGGTAAAGAAGTTACATTATCACTATTTGCAGATGACATGATACTTTACTTGGAAGACCCAAAAAACTCCACCAAGAAGCTACTAGAATTGATACACAAATTCAGTAGCATAGCATGATATAAAGTCAATACTCAAAAGTCAATAGCATTTCTCTACACAGATAACAAACACACTGAGAGGGAAACTATAGAAACAATACCTTTTACAATAGCACCATGGAAAACGAAATATATTGGAATTTATCTAACTAAAGACGTTAAAGATCTTTTCATGGAAAATTATAGCACTCTGAAAAGAGAGATCATAGAGGATTTCAGAAAGATATACCCTACTCTTGGATAGGAAGATCCAATATTGTGAAGATGGTCATACTCCCAAAACTGTTGTACAGATTCAATGCAATCCCTATCAACCTATCAACAAAATACCTCCTAGATCTAGAGAAATCATTCTTACAATATATATGGAACTATAAAAGACCTAGAATAGCAAAGGCAATCCTGGCCAACAAACACAAATCAGGAGGCATTACAATTCCTGACTTGAATTTATACTACAAAGCTACTGTAATAAAATCAGCATGGTTTTGGCAACAAAATAGACCTGAGGATCAATGGAATAGATTAGAAGATGCAGAGGCCCCTACAAACACACTCAACCACTTGATCTTCAACAAAGGGGCCAAACGCACTTACTGGAAGAAAGATAGCCTATTTAACAAACGGTGCTGGAACCATTGGCTCTTCATATGTCAAAAACTAAATATTGACCCAGATCTATCACCATGCACTAAGCTAAAGTCAAAATGGGCCAAAGTTCTTAACATTAAAACAGAAACACTCAATCTCCTGGAAGAGAAAGTAGGAGAAACTCTTAAGACATAGGGGTAGGCAAAGAGTTCATGAACAAACATGTATCTGCATGGGAAAACTTGAAATAATTAACAACTGGGACCACCTGTTATTGAGATGTTTTTGCACATCAAAATAAATTACCATCAAAGTGAAAAGACAACCCACAAATTTTGAAAAAATCCTAACTCATAAGAACTCTCTAGAATTTATAAAGAACTAAAACATATCATAGCCCCTAAGTTTAAAGACCCAATCCAGAAATGGGCATCCGAGATGAACACACACTTCTCAGAGGACGAAATTAAAGAAAGGAATAAGCAAATGAAAAAAAGGCTCCACATCACTAGTCATCCATGAAATGCAAATTAAAAGAGCACTGAAATACAATCTCACTCCAGAGAGAATGGCTATCATAAACAAATCAATCAACAACAAATGTTGGAGAGGTTGTAGGGAAAAGAGAACCCTTCTCCACTGCTGGTGGGAATGTAGACTGGTGCAACCATTATGGAAATCAGTGCAGAGACTCCTTAAGAAACTAGGATTAAAAATCTCATTCAAGCCAGCTATAACCCTAATGTGAATTTTCCCGGAGGATCTGAAAACATCGTATCATAGGGATATATGTGTACCTATGTTTATAGCAACACAATTTGTGATAGCCAAAATTTGGAAACAACCAAGATGCCCATCACATGAGGATGGTTGAAAAAAGATGTGGTATTTTTATACAATGGAGTATTACTCAACTCTAAAGAATGATAAACTCGAAGCTTTCATATTTAAATGGAGGCCATTTGAAGACATCCTTATAAGCAAAATAAACCAGACCCACATGTGCAACTATAATATAGTCTCCTTAGTATAACTCAAAAAAAGAATTGCAAATAGAAAAGTATAACAGAATTAAAAGGAAAGCGAAAACTTGAGGATAGGACAATGAGAAAAGGGCAAGGAGAAACATTGAGAAACATGGCACAGGTAAGACCATTCACTTATACACACTAGATGAGTAAGACAATGATCCTGAGAAACATTAGGAGATTTTTGAAACTAGCAGTTAAGTGGTAATATTCTCACCCCAAATAATTATATATGCTGATACCTGTGAACCAATCAACTATACTGAATTTAGCAAAGTGTAATAGTAGGGCCACACTCCAAAGGCCTGCCATTCTGACCTTCTGAATATGTACTTCTTGTCATGACATACCAGCTATTACTACACCTCCCTGTTTAAAAGGGCAGTAAGTGGAAAGAAAAGTCACAAGATAGTCATACTACAATGCTACTATGTTGTATATGGATGGATTTCCAAATATCTATGTAAATATATGTAAGTATTCATTCCCATTTTTAAAAAAAAATTTTTTCTTCTTCATATTCTATATGGACTTAGAGTTTAGTATCTCAATACTTGATGTAAAATACATGTTCCATGTTATGCCTATGATGTCTGATATTTAGACTAATAGTGTGGTAAACTGAATTGCTTATGTTGCAGGGTAATGATAAACTTCTCTACTGGAAAATTAAAAACCTATGTTTGCAGATTAAAAATTAGAGAAAAAGAAAGGCTACAAGATCAGCCAACATTTTGGCCCTAGCCTTGCAAGGTCAGTGAATACTCAGGACATAGGAGAACATGCACTGTAATATCACATAACTCAGTAGTGCCCCAAATTTTCTGATCAAAGATTGTGGGGCCAGAGAGGAATGCGATTGATGATGTATAGTGTGCCTAAAGAGAGTTACATGGAGAGGAAACTTTCTATCAGGCTTCCACACAGAGCAAGTTGGTCAAACAATGGCCATGACTCATCCACATGGATAACACTGACAAGTGATCTACAAAGAGCAGTACAAGGTTACAGGATAAACCGTGAGGGTACCTGACTGATCTTATGTGATACAAAAGTTACATTTTTTGTTATAAAGGTCTTGCTTTAATTTGTTCTTAACCATCCAGCAGGAAAACATAAAAATGGAGGTGTATAAAATAAAGTTATATTAATATAATGAGCTGTGAATGGCTCAAATCAATAATTTCTGTGGATAACCCACTTCTATTGTGTACTGCTGATCTGTGTTGGATAGTTTTATTTAAAAAATTTATACATATATGTATATATATACACATATTATATTATATATGTATATATATCATATATATTATACATGTATATACATATATCATATACATTATACATGTATGTATAAAATTATATATATATATAAAATTAGTCATCTATGTTGTGAAAATCTGTACCATATGTATTGTTGTATGTTACCCTGTTTATGCCATTTGTTCTCTTTGTTTTTGCTTCTTTTTTTCATTCTTCAAGTTAAAATACAAATAAATAAATTTAAAAAAATAAATAAATCTTTCACAAAGATACCAATAATGAAAATACCTGGGTCAAATGGGACCTGTAGTTTCAGTTTTTTGAAGAATATCTGTACGGTTTCCACACTATTACACCAATATACAATCCCATCAGCAGTGAAAAAGGGTGTTTTTTTCTCCTTGGCCCAACCAGAATTTGTTGCTTGTTGATTTCTTGATGATCAGCCACTTCCTGGAGCGAGATGGAGTCCACTGCTATTTTAATTTCCATTTCTCAAATGACTAACGATGTTGAAAAATATTTAATACATTTATTTGACAATTATACTTCTCATCTGAGAAGTTATTGTTCATCTCAGATGCCTATTTTTGGATTGAAGTTTTAAATTTGAGGTTGGTGTGGTTTTTTTTGAGTTTATGAATTCCAGATATTAATCCTTTGTCTGGGGAATATCTCGCAAAGACTGTTTCCTGCACTGTGGCTTATCCTTTCAACTCCTTTGGTGTTTTTATTTGCTGTGCAAAAACTTTTTAATATGAGATCCCTTCTGTTGATTCTTCATAGTATTTCCTGTGTGACCTGTATTGCATTCATAAAGGCTTTGCTACATCTGTCTTCAAGAATTGTACAAAGTTGACTTTCAGGAGATTAAGTGATTCCATTTTAATATTTAGATCTTTGTTCCACTTTGATTTTAGTTTAGTGTGTGGTGAGAGATGGAGAGCCATAAAGTTTGGCTACACTGAAGTTCTTTCATACTTAAGGAGTTTTCAAATATGGAAAGTTTGAGTCAATGTTTTTGTTGCTTGCATGATTGCTTTATTTATTCTAAATGAAAAGAGTGGGGAAAGGGAGAAGAACTAGAGTAACAAGACAAGAGATAAAAAAGAGCTGGACAGGTGTGGTCAGCCTTTCACACAGTTCTGGAGTAGGTAACTAAAAGTTTAGTTTATCACACTAAGATAAATAAGATACATCTGGAATTTATTCTTTGTATCCTTTGAGACTAGAGACAGTTTGGGGGAAATTTTCTACTAGACCTAGAATAGAAAAAAGTGTTTTAGTCTGTGTTTAATTGCTAGATGGACACCAGAAGCAAGCTGTTTTATAGGAAAGGATGTTGATTTTGGCCAAAGTTCTGGAATTCAAAGTTCAAGACAGGATGTGCCCCAGGTTCTACTTCCGGTGGTGGCCTCTTGCTGCAGCATTAAGAAATAGCAGGCACAGTTGTCTGTCTGTACAAACATTCACCTATCATTTGGGTCTCTTCCTCCTTTTATAAAACCAAGGAAAATCCACTCTGGGGGTTGCCCTGTCCAACTGACCTTGTTTGATCCTTTCTCCAAAGGCTCTACCTATAAACATCATGGTTGGACTAAGTTTTCATGCTTTTGGTGTGACTGATATATGGCTCCAGGATTACACTCCTAGATGTGTTTAGGGCGCAAACCATATTCAAAATGCATAGCAGGCAAAAAAGAAACCATTTCAAATGCGAAAATCTAACAACAAAAATAAAGGCTGAAAAAATAAAACTGTGTTCCTTCTTCTTCTATTGGAAAAGGACACTTTACCCATGTAACATATTCTGATAAATTTTTCAGGAGCATCAACTTATAAAAAAATTCTCTTCTCAATTCAGTTGTGAACCTATAACCAAGAGCTAGCTGTTCGTTAACATTTTCTGGATTACTGGACTATTCATCTAGGAAAAAAAATGTCTCATTTCAAGGCGAATATCAAGACCATCAAAGAAGCAAATAAATAATGTTCCAACAGTCTTTGCACAATAACTAGTAAAATAGTCACAAAAAAATAAAGGCAACAATAGCAAAGTTTCCTAGATATGGTCAGTAAGCGGAGAAGCAGTTTCATTTAGAATGCACTCAGAGCTAAGCCCCAAACAGTGTACAGTCAAGTGTGTTCTTATCACAAGCCATTTGAACTTTGCTAATATGTAAGGGGAAATTTAACATTATTTGATCTGCAATTGTAAAAGGTAAGTGAGATAAATCAGTTAATGGTTCTTTTTTAAAAAGTAAGATTATCCTGAGCAATTCATTACATGAGAACCTGTATTTGTCTTTTTTTTTTTTTTCAGACTATAATTTTGTAGATGTTTTATCTCTATAACCCAAAAGAAACTGAAGAGAGAAATGCTGAAATGTCTCATGTTTAATGACAAAGAGTATGAAAGACAGAAGCATCATGGGTTAAAGAATCAAGGACCCCTAGGACCAGGGATATAGCTCAGCAGTCTAAGTGCCTGCATGGCAAGTGCAAGGACATGGGTTCAATCCCAGTACCACATGCCATGACACAGTGCCAGCCATCAGGCTGGTCACAGAAACCGGGCATGGTGGCACATGCTTGTAATTCCCACCCTGGGGAGGCTGGTACAGGAAGATATCTAGGAGTCTGAGCTGTATAGTGAGACCCTATACTAAATAAATAAATAAATAAATAAATTTAAAAAAATATTAAAAACAAACAAACAAAGAATCAATGACTCTTTCACATTCCTGAACATATGTTAAAGGTGAAGCTCAAGTACCATGATGGTCTCCTGGTTGTCCCCACGTCCTGCTTACAGCCCCAGCCTATAAGGAAGCAGTAACTTCTTCTCTTAGTTTCTTGCCTATCCAAAAGCTTTTCCCGATGCTTCTTTGTGTGATCCTACTAGGCTTATCTATAGCTAGCACAAGCCCAGTGTGCAGACCTACTGCCTTCTACCTCCTGTTCCTCACTATAAGCACCACACCCTCAGCTTCAGTCTGGCAGACACTTTCTACCAGCCACCTGACCTTGCCGGGGCAGCGGCAGGAGCCTGCCTCCAGACTTGATCCTCTTCCCGTAACTCATCTTTAGTTATTTTATTTTAGCTGTCCTTTGGTCCCAAGAGTTTTGATTTAACAAGATCAAAAGAACTCAATTAAAAAGAAGAAAAACTTGGGAAATTATGCCAATTGTTATGAGAAAAAAAAAAAAACAACTACAATGTGAATGTGTGTTTTTTTTTTTCTATTAAACCAAGAATCCCAGTCTAAGTATGAATTTTTTTAGATGTATAAAAATACCTACACAGAATACCATGGATACGAACACACATTCTAAAACTTCCACATAAGATGTGATATCTTTAAATACTGCAGTACTTCCTTCCTTCCCCATCCCCAACTCCAGCCGACTGAGGTTCCTTCCTAGAGTCTCTCTCTTGGCGGTAAAAATTCTTGTATTATGCGACTCTGAAACTCGCATTTATGTTGCTTTCACCAGCATTCTATTCCAGTTCTGATTTCTTTTAAGATTGCTCCTGTTTCTTCTACAGACTTACAGAGATAAATACAAAGCATTTTTCAGTAAACTAAACCAAGACCCTTCTAGACAATGAAATATAACTAAGAGAAGAAATAAATCAACATTTTCAGATGATTACTGACCATCGAGGGAACAGAATTGTGTGTGTGTGTGTGTGTGTGTAATGTAGTATCTCTTATGAAACATTCCAAGGATTAAAAAAAAAAATGATAGTAATTTAGAAAGAAAAGACGGCGAACTGCTGTCAGTAGGTAGGGGTGGGTCCAGTCTACATTCTGCATTCAAATGGAGGAAGCCTTCTGCTAATGTAGCTCATTGCAATTCTGCCTTATTTGGAACTCAAATGAGGGTGTGGTGAAAGAGACAAAGGACTTCATTCATAGATATTAAGAATTGATGACCTTTGGTTTTCCTATTGGGAGATGTTAGACATTTACAATTATGTATTAGATGTCCATGAACATGTTGATTCAATTGTACATATTTTTAGGTCATTTACATTACTTCATATAAACAAAATATGAAATTTGAACAAATAAAAGGATCACCGTGAGTTTAATAAATGAAAGAATGATCTTATATGAAACAGAACCCTAGACTAAGTGCTTGGTTAGGCAAGCTCAGGGACCGGGGTTTGATCCCCCGCACTACATGCTTAGGCCCCGCCACCGGGAGGGCTGAGCCAGCTTCTGAGACCAAGCACGGTGGTACACGCCTGTAACCCAGCCCCGGGGAGGCTGAAAATGGGAGGATCTCTATGAGTCTGAGCTGGGTGCTGAGACCCTGTGCCAAATATATAAATTCTGAAAAAAGAAAGAAACAGAATCCTAAATAAAACCAATGCTTAACTACTGTAAGAAATTTCTTAAACATATCCTGTTTTTCAGTCTCCTTTTTATAGAGCTAGGTTCACATTGTGCCTGGTAAGTAATTTCACACCACTTTAAATACATTCTTAGAAAGCTCTGTTTTTTTCAGAAACTATTCGCAAAGTTTCTTGATTTTAAATTAGTGGTTCAAGAAGCCTCTTTTTCCTGCCCCTGTGATAGACTCCAACCAGCATGATTATTACTAAACATCACCATGATGTGATTGCTACTTGGCTTTAGACTGGGGGGGGGGGTGCTTTCGGAAGTGTAACCCACAGCAAGGAGAACTGAAAAACATACATTCCTGTCAATAGCAACAAGTATGACAGGTCTGAAGCTGACCGAGTCCCAAATAAGGCAGCATTGCAGTGAGCTACATTAGCAGAAGGCTTCCTCCATTTGAATGCAGAATGTAGATTGGACCCACCCCTACCTACTGACAGCAGTTCGCTGTCTTTTCTTTCTAAATTACTATCATGGTTTTTTTTTTTAATCCTTGAAATGTTTCATAAGAGATACTGGAGGAGGAGAATCCAGAGCCCCAGAACTGTCATTAAACCAGATTGTTGAGATCCAACAGATACAAAGAGAAGCTTTCTCAGGCTTTACTAAAAGTAGAGACATCTGGGAACTTGGTCTTCATGAAAAGTAAAAATGTCTGAGATTGTCATGAATTTTTTTAAGGTGGGCCTCATTCCAGGGAGGAAAGAGAACAAGCCTACCATTTGTTTCTTCTCTGAGCAGGTTTAGAGCCCTGGTCATGCACATTGATCATACCTCGACTGGCTTGTTTCTCCTTACTGTTTCTCCTTTTATTGTTTCTCCTTAAAATTTATGTTTTCAAAGGAAAGTTGAAGTGCTTTTCTCTCCTCTCCCTTTGCCTTACTAACTTGGATTTTTAGGCTTCAAATTCTAACAGCACCAAGTTACTCAGCACCAAGCAGTCTCAGCCTGAGAGTGCGCCATTCACATGCAAATGAACTTTTCTCTCTTGCTCACCTGTGCTTTGTGAGTTTAATTCACAAGCCTGCAGTGGTTAGATGCCAGTGGGTGGAAGAAAAGGTTTTCCTTCCTGAATAGAGCATTGTGTTACTTCTCTCATGTCTTTTTTTATGAAATAATTATTGCAATATATGGTTGCTACTAAAAGTGTTTTCCTGAGTCCCGGACCCAGCCCGAGTGCGCTGCCTCATCCCACCGCAGGCACAGCCCCTGCTCTGCCGAGGACACCCTCCCTTGCCAACTTCTTGAGTTAAAAATCACTTCTAGGAGACATCAGTGTGCCTAGCTCAGATTTGCCATTCAGTCCACAGTGACCTTTTTCACTGTTATTGTACTTAATAGTGGAATCTCTAACAATATTTTCTAAGATCTCAATTCCAATTATTCTTCCATTATTCAGTACTGTTCTTACAGTTAGACAGTGAAAGCAAAAGTCATATTTAAAATTACATGTATATAACTTAAAGATTTTCACATGGCAGTGCAAGTAGAAATCACTTAGCAATTCTTTCTAATGGAGAGTATTTTTTTACAAATTCCATAGAAATGTGTTTCCTAATGCAGTTATTTAAACATAAAACCTCTAAGTACTATAATAAGTATATGAATATAATTGTTATTCAAAAGTTTCAGCATTGGGCCAGGGATAGAGGTGAGCAGCACAGCACCTGCCTCGGAAGCATGAGGTCCTGAGTTTAATTCCCAGTACCAGAAAACAGCTTTAGCATAGGATGACATTTGGGTTTTATGTTTCTCTCAATTTGAAATTATGGATAATTCAGATTCATATATTTTTAAATTGGTCACTGTTCTAAAAACACACATCCAGATTCTACTGGTAAAACTGAATCTCCTCTCAAGCATTTAGTACCATCTCTTCTGATATATAGTACAAAATATTTCAGCGGATTTATAAAGGAAATGTTATCCTTTCATTGTTTCTACTTACTTGCCTTTTACAAGTTCTGTCTCAAAACTTTTCATTATTTTCACCACACATATTATACAACAGTATAGATCATAATAGACTTACAGCACAGTTTTAGAAAAACCTAGTTATATTTTATTAGAGATCACAGAATTTTTAGAGCTGCAGTGTAAAAAATAGATTTTCTAGGTCAGAAAATTAAGAGTTTAATTTAATTAATGTGAAATATGAGGAAGGCATAAAATTAGCAAAAGTGCAAACAAAAATTTTGTCCTTTTTATTTTTTTATTTAGATATACTTTAATCAGCCACTGTGAATAATCCTAATTATTGTTCTCAAAATCTCAGCAGTTTAATGGACCTGATTAAATAATGACTCTTGTTAGTCTATAGAGAAAAGAGAATTATTGTGTAATTATTCTTTCTTATAGAATTAAAAGCAATTTAAATACGATTGACCCATTGTCTAAGATGCGGGTGATAGCTCAAAATTTTCTGGTACGTCCAATAAACATTCACTGAAGATGTATACATTCAGTATAATTACACTGAACTTGTTCTCCATATTTCTATTCTGAATTGCTATGTTCTATCTTTTTCTATTTTTTAATTTTTACTTTTAGTAGTACATATCTGAGGTACATAGTAATCACATTCATTGTGGGGAGTTGGTACATATACTCAAATCATCTTAATTCTTTTTTTTTTTTTTTTTAATTTATGTATTTGGTACAGGGTCTCACTGCCCAGCTTAGATTTGTAGTGATTCTCCTGTTGTCAGCCACCCCCGCACCGGGATTACAGGCACAGCCACCAGAACTACCTTCAATGGCAGGCTCACCAGGTGCCCCGGGGCTGGGGCTGGGGCTGGCGTGGAATGCACAACTGGGAATCAAACCCTGGTCTCTGTGTTTGCCTAATCAGGCGCTTAGTCCACTGAGCTGGCTCACCAGCCATTAACTCTTTTGACATCACCTTCCTCTCTCTCCATCTCTGTTATTTCCTCTAAAACATACTTTTTTTAGATTTTCCCCTTTCAAATGAAATCACTTTGTTGAATTTGATTGTCCTTCAGCAAGTGCTAAAAACCAGGTGCCGCTGTGTTAATTACAGATACTGACAGGGCTTCTTCCGCCTTCGTGGCACTGCAGACCAATCGCAGGGCGCTGAGCCTTCCAGGGGCGCAGTGGCCTGAGAGCCCCCTAACCGGTTCATGGCTTTTGCTGGAAATTAAAAGGCACACCTTTGCACATTCTTTTCAGTGCAAAATTAACCAAGTACTTTGTAGAGTGACCTGGTTATTTCTTAATAACATCCCACCATTGCAGTATTTTTCCTACCACTTATAAAGCACGGCATACGCTTTTAGTTGTAACTCTTAATTTTTAAAGAGCACAAAAATATTAAATCAAAAAACTACAAGTGATACAGAATTTAACTTTAAATGGTAATGTGAATTTCATTATGTTGTAATGCATAGTGTTGTCTTCCAACCAGTTAGCTGTATTACCAGATAAATTGGAAGAAGAAAGAAATATATAAGAAATTAAGAGGATAAAAGGAGAAAGCATCGAAAAAAGGAGACAAAACAAATTAAGCACTATCTGCTCCTTTCCACAGACCAGCAGAAATGCACAGGACAGTGTGTGTGAACAGGATGGTTTTGACAACTGTATTGTAACTGAGTCTCGGAATAACCATACAACATAAAATAAATTTGAGAATTCAGATATAAATAAACTTTTTCTATTTTAACTTCCTAGTGTTAATTATGTAATGAATCTTATGTTGTGTACACAGTCTCCTAACCTCTCAAGTTCTTGTTTGTATGGGCTCAGAGGCTACGAATGGATGAACATGAACCCGACTTCAAAAAAGAAAGAAAAGCAATTGTAGGCCAGTATAGCAGTGGCTCAAACAAGTTTTCCAATGAAGTTCCAAACACCCAAGGTAAATTTTTGGTGCTGAAGCTACAGTGATGTTATGAGAAAAACAGAGGGTGGAGAAAGGAAAGTTATCAGAGTCTACTTGAGAGCTTGCCAAGTCCCAGCTGGTGCTTTCGAGAGGACTCTGAGGTCTCCTTGGCTGCCTGGTGTTTGACAAGCCTGGGGCTTTCCTACATGAAGCTTACTCTGCAGTTCTGGAATCCTTGCTGCCAACTCCCCCTTAACGCTGGTTACACTTGCCAAGGGTTTCAATCTGTGAAGCATAGCTGTCTCTATCAGTCCTTTTGTGAGGCATACAGTCCTGGATATTCTCAGTTAGCTCTGCCTCCAGTCTCTTCAGCACGAGTTTCCACAAAAAGAAACCTTAATATTACCTGAATTGATTATAAATCAATCTTCCCCTATGCCCTGGATATCTTAATGAGCCATTCGGGCATTCAGTTCCAAGGGCTGTTCTATTCGGAATGTCTGTTGACCCCTGGTATCCACAGGAGAGAATTCAGGGACAACTGTGTACCTGCCAGTGAGGGAGGTATCTTGCTGCCAAGCTCTGTGATCGTATTTTTTGTAATTGCACAGGGATTTGTAAATACTTGGGATATAGGAATAAATTGTCTGTTACCTCCTACTTAGCCTATTTCCTTCATTTGTCCTTGATGATTATATATATATATATCTCCATGGAAGACAACCTCTCTCCAAAATGCATGGTTTCTTTTCTAAAGCTCTGACAAGGAAGTTATTGATCTTCTGCCACCTTGCTTCTGGTGCAAGTGCTGCCATTTATCAGATTAGAAGCTAGAAGTGGGTGGAAGACAGCCAGGTCAGAAATGTTATGATACACACACAGCCTCCTTTTTGGCAGTTCGAGCGTCTCAAATAGCATAAGGCTATGTACTATTCAGTTTCTCCCTAATCTGGCAGGTCTTTGTGTATTATTGATTACTAAGCAGGCTTTGATATTTATTTTCTTAAATAACTGGTTTTACTGTTCCAGTATTAAGTTCTTACTGGAGAACACCTCTGAACAGATTTTTCCATAGAATGTAGTTTCAACTGGGTGTCTTCAAAAGAGTTGAAGACTGCTCTAATAGTGATTTTGAAAATAACTTGATAAATTTCTGACTCTATATTGTGAAGTGAAGAAAAGGAGCCAGAAGGGCCCACAGATATGGTGAATATTAATTCATAAAATCTACAAATTGCTAGTTTCTTGGGTCTCTTTTATTCTCCTCAGCCCCCTCTCTTATAAATCCATGTTTCTTTTTGCATCACCTACTTTGGACAAAACTTTTTGACCCTGCCACAGTTTGTAAGGTCCTTGTTTATGTTGTCCAACTGAGAGGATCTTTTTATAAATTATAATAGAAAATCAACAAATTTTTCCTTAACTAATCTTAACCATACCAAACAATATTATAAACTTTATGGTTCCTGGAATATAGCAGATCCCTAGGGAGAAGTTCTGTTTTGTTTTTCCTAAGAGCAGTGTTACATTACCAGAATCAAACCAAATTTCATTTGTAAAAGAACTAAAGAATTGTATTTAATTTAAACATATGTGTATTAGCATAAATGAATGTAGAATTCTATATCATGTGTGATTCATATTTGCCTTGTTCTCAAATTTCACAAGTATAAAACAAAACCCTTACATTCTTTTTTTTTTGGCCCCAAAAGATGTTAAATTAATTCCACATGCTTAAAAAAGAGAGGTGCTGATATTTACAGTAAAAGTGACATAAATGGACTATTCATTTGTATGACCACTAAATCCATAGGGCAACTGATCATAAATTAAGTGGCTGACATTCAGTAATAGATGATTATATCAGACATAATGAAGTTGTAATGGAAGGCTTTCATACACTGCTTGACTATTAAGTGGCCATTTATTGTCCCTGCACCAGGTGTGATAGTGATAGGCTATACAAATCATCCCGAAGAAATGTCAAAATAGGCTCCTTTGCTGATAAAGCACCACACATGTTTATTAATACAGCAGCTTGTCTTAGGATTGGCCCATCTGCTCATTTAAAACAAATCTTTTTCCTATAAATATTTTATTAAAGAGCATGGCCTCTAGTAATGATTCTCAGAGCAATAGGAATGGAATGGGAAGAGAGACAAAGAGAAAAATAGCTAAGCTTAAATAAAACATGCTCTTTCTTTTGCCTTAGATATGTTCAACAGAGGGGCAGCTTCTAATATGGCATTTATGTTAGGTTAGTGCTACCTGAGTGTGGACCATAGCAACCAGTCCAGGCTCTAGCTGCTCTGGACACCAGGTGGGAAATGGCAAATTTCACCAGTGCTTTTGGAGTGAGCATTTCAATAAAGTGCAAAATGAGGTACCCAATTAAGAAATCCTCTAGAGCAGACATTCACATGCATTTGGACTCATTGGAATATATTTTAGCTGGATAGATTTTGTAAGGAAACATAACACTACAGATTGTGTTGAGGATGGGACAGTAGTCTAAAACGCTCGAGGATTTGCTTCATAAAAATGCATTTTCTGGAAGACACAAGCATCACATCTTTTTGAGGGGAAACAACAGGAACCAAATTTGAGTGTTTCTCCTCACTCTTACTTTTTACTGTAGGAATCAGAAGTACAAAGCGAAGGCATTTTCCATCTGGTAGTCAGGGTTTCAGGCTCACAGTGCAACTTGTACACCCTGTGTTCTGTCTTCAGGAAGGGTTTCATCTGACAAAGAAGTGTGCCCTGGGGTACCGCTCTCAAAGAACACGCATACTTATTTATGTGAAATAAAGAAGGAGAACTGTGGAGAATACTGACACAAGCAAAAGCTCAAACCATTTGGTGACCAGAAGTGGTCCTTACTCTCCAGCTTTGATTTCATTTATTTATTCATTAAAACACAAATATAGCCTGGCAGGCGTGCCTTTTGGTACCAGGAAAGACTTTTATCAGACTCAGCATCACATAAATCCGCTAGTCATCCTTTTCTAAATAAATTACATATTGGGATAACTAACCAGCTCATGGCCCAGAGGGCCAACTCCATTACTTTGTAAAGGGGAAAAGGCTCAGATACTCCTGAAACTATTTTTTACCTTTCTACAGACAGAGGAAACACTTCTCAATCATGTCACATATTACAGGTGCCTTCAGACAATTGGTGATGCATAATCATTAGTTTGAATTGAATTGCCCTTGTCTTCCAGCTAAACCAACATATATCCAAGTTATCCAATTTAGAAATCCAGATTACATTTTATCTCTACTCTCTAGCACAGTCGAACCATCAAGTTCTAGCCACACTCTAACTGCAGCCACATATGAAGCCACCACGTATTTATTCTCTTTGCTGCTGTCCCTCACTATATGCTGTCAATAACCTTTCATGTAATGACCTGGTCCCAGCCAATCTCCATTCTGCTGTGGATTAAACACTTCAGCACAAGTTAGTTGCATGAAAGGGTTCTATGTGTGAAGTCCTTTGTGGTTTTCCAACACATAGATGTTTAGCATTGTTAGGTGTAGCAGACCAAAACCTATTATAACCAAGTTCCAGTTCCTTTTGTCAGTTTATCTTTTCCTACTTCCCAATACATCACTTATTCACACTAAAAATGTACAAATTCTGGAGGCAAAAACATTAACCTGAGCAACAGATGAACAACTTTAGAACCTACCATTGTGGAGTCTATTTTTCCTGTAATACGATCAAAATTCAATGTTCCTCCCTAGCAGAGTACCCAGCCTGGTGAGCTCAGTAGAGGCAGTCCTTCCACTGGTGATGTTTTTGTCATTTCTACTGCAGCTCCAGGGTACTGATAGGAATCCAGATACCATTTTCCTCAGGTACTATTTCATGGGTTTCACTGAGTCCAGCAGTTTATATTGGCCTGTTTCTACACTCTTCTGCTACACCTGGATCACAGAAGTCCCCCCAGTGCAAAACAGAGTAGAAAGGACACCTGGGAGAACTGCAGTGGCAGGAGGAAATTCTGTAAATGAAATTTTTAAGGAATGGCCATGCCAGTCTGGTAAGATGTACTTCCCTCAAGGTCATTTTCTACAGAATGGCTAGAGTTAACAAAAAAAAATTGAATTAAGAATTGCTAGAGTCCTCTTTAAAAAAATCAAAATCAGATTAGGCAGTACTTTGTGTAAAAGCCCTTCAGGGCAAGTTCCAGCTCTTAAAATAGGACCTCAACTGCTCAAATGTTCTAGAAGGCCCTCCATTCTGGCATAAGACTTACATTTCACTTCTCACTGTGTTTCAGAAATTATCGTATGTATTTGTTTTTTTCTAAGTTACATTTCCTCTCCTTTGTGTTTTGTGTCTGCTCCATGACAATAAAGTCCGGATAGATTTGTAAATGTCACTATCTCATCAATATGTAAAAATCAGAAGCCCAAATTAGTACCTTTTTCCTGAAGTAATGAATTACCACACTGTGACTTCCCTAGATTAGGATCTTTGGAAGCACTATTGTTTAAGTTGATTTAAGACCAAAAAAAAGCCTTTTCATTACTCTCATCACTTCTCTGGAATGGCTTTCCTTTTTGGCCATTTCTCACCATCCTGTATCTCTTTTACAGTTATCACAATAATCTATCCATAATTTGGTTTTTTAAACAGTAAATTATCCATTGGTCACCTCCTTCACTAAAAGGTAAAGCCAAGAGATAAAGAATCTCTTTTGTCCCTTCCTCCATTACCTATATCCTGTTTACTATAGTAAGCTGTCTATACCACATACTTGCATCAATAATAAATGTGACTTGATAAAATTCGTGTGTTTGAAATGAATTTGTGGAAGGGTCCAGTTGCTGTTTTGTCTGATGGCTCGGAATGTTTGGATGGATCACGTTTCTTTGGTTGTTTGTCTCCTCACACCTCTTATCAAATAAATGATTCCATGCTAAAGATCTGGCATAGTTTTGTGCCCACACTTTCTGAAGAGAAACACACCAATGTACAAGGCATAATTTATGGATGATTAAGGCGCTTTTCGAGTGTGTTTTGGGGCACTGGAATAGGACTTACCTACTAATTTAACATTCTAACCCAAGCATAAGATGAAGTGTATAAAATATACTTGTAAAATACGGCATTCACAGAAGAGCACCTCACAGAAAAGCACAGAGGGAAGCTGATGTGTGATTTTCTGTGAGTATAATAATCAGTTGGATACAAGGTTGAGAGGTTAAGTGTATGGTCATTTACAAGATACATTTATTTTTCCTATACAATGTAGAAACTAATGAAGGTGGCAAGATTTGTGCAGAGTAACAGCATTAAAACCTGTTAGAGGGCTTTTCTTGGTTCAGCTTGTACAAGATCCACTGAGCATCACACTAGAGCCAGTCTACAAGTCATAAAATACTGTTACATTTTATAGCTAATGAAGTACTCAAACAACCCTGGGGGAGACGGCTGTTGGAGGATCTGACCCACTGTGGCTCTGGCCCATAGCCCTGTAGCTAGCAAACCATATGTAAGCATGATGCTTCTGCTGGGAATTCCCACTTGATTCTACCCAGGGTATCCTGGTACCAAAATTTACAGCAAGGGGCACTGATCTTTCGCAGGACTCTGAAGAAAAAGAAATAAGGTCTGAATTCAGTCTTAGAACTAACATAAAGGAAAGGGCTTCTCAGTATTGAAGGAGCCAAATGCCTCCTCTTCATGAGATGGCCACAGTGTTGAAGATGTGAAAGGGACAAATAACAGGTAGTCAGTGCTCCTCATACAGAAACACATCCTGCTAGCATTGAAAGAATCCACTCTTCCCCAAGTCGATAGGCGGGAGGAGGCTGCGTCCATACCAGCCCAATCCACATGATCTAGGTATAAAAGATGAACCCACAAAGACGGATTTTATTATCAAGCTACTGACTCTGAGAATAAAAGAAAATTTAAAATATAAGCCTTTACTAAATATAATTTATCACCTCCATCTTCTACACCTCTTTTCAAGTAGGAACTGGAATATCTGAGAAGATATTCCAGAATGTCTGAGAAGATATTCCTAAGTGGCATGCTTATGTGTAAGCATGTGCATGCACATATTGTGTCAGTGCCCCCCCAAAATCTGGAAACCTCAGCGGAGAGTACTCAGGAGATGGGGATGAGGGTGACTGCTGACATTTGGAGCTCATGGCAGAAGTTCTCCACTCCCCCTTCAGCCTGTAATGAGCCAGCTGTCTGGTCCAGACAGTAGAGTAATTAGTTTTAATATTAATGCATACAGCTATTTCCGAGTGTTGTGGGGAGAAAATATGGAAACATTTTAAAATAAAGGTGCCTCATTGTAACTGAAACATATTTAGCATATTAACTTGTCTATACCTTTATGCGTGATCAGGATTATGCCTCTTTTGGTGGTATGATTTTAGCTACCAAATTCAGAGGAACAATAAGATCTTTTATGAAAATAGCAAAAGGTAACAAGTATCAGGAGAACAGATATTTTTGTGTAGAAAAAAATCGACACACATGCACACAAAAAGTGTTTGTTGCTAAGTAGGAAACAGTGTAAGCAGTGAAGCAATTTATGCCGTACAGTGAACAATGGAGATGTTAAAAGGTTTTATAGGGATGGTCAAATTCTCTCATATCTTGCTGGAAATATGTTATTGGAGAATTACTATGACAGGGTGTGGTGTTGGAAATAAAGATATGGCTCCTTTGGATCAATGACAATTGCCAGAGCATATTTTTATTGATCGGTAGGTTGGAATCCTGGCTTAAATACTATTGCAATTTTATGAATATAAAGAACCTCTCTATCTCTATTTTAAAAAGCTCTTTTGGCTGATTTACAAATACAATAATAACAACATGATCTGTTTTGTGGAATTTTGGAAATAAAAAAATAATTCATGTCAGCGAGCTAGTATGAAGATGTCAGTATGTTCAGATAGGATCCAGAGAAGACAGTTGGTACCCGTGGAAAACCAGAAAGAGTATTATTATTACTGGCTGTACTTGGGAAGTGAGAATAGGAGGGACGAGTTCAGTAGTTTTATGGTGATGATATAATGTGATGTTGATTTGCACGGGAGCTGGTATGGAGCTCAGGTGCAGGCTCAGGAGCAAGCCTCCAGGCCATGGGTTCAAGCTTCAGCATCGCAGGAGAGAAACAAGCTGCATAGAAAATGTCAGTTATTATTCCTCTACTGACTAGTAAGAGCTACTGTAAAATCTGTAATGGCCACAAGGGAATATTTTCTCTCAGAAAGATATAAAACAACTATACTCCTACTTTTAGGAATGGTACTAAAAACAGTAAGAAAACAATCTTAGGGAAGTCAGTGAGAAATTTGAGGAAAAACAAACAAACAAACAAAAAAAACAGAAAAAGCTCGGGCAGATTGTGGACAAGCCTTCAGTTTAGTCAGAGTTTCTTATGGCTGGAGAGCGAAGGTTCTCAGCAAGCCTCAAAGGGAGCTCGGAGCAGGACAGTACAAGCTCATAGCTAATGGCCTTTGAGAATTGGAGTAGCAGGAAATTGACCAACAGATGACAATTTTTATAGCCTATTCTTTCTCATTCAGCTCATTCAGAAACCACCAAGAGAAGGTGTCTTACAAACCCAACATTAAAATAAAAATCAGTTCACTCTACACTCTGGGATAATTATTCTCCATTGAAAATGTGCTAAGTTCTTGCAAATGATAATACTAATTTTTAAAGAATAACTTGGGTTTGGAAAGGACATTACATTTCTCCAAAACCTTTGTGCTTACTCCTAACAAAACTCAATGACATGTATATTTTAATTTCAAGTGTTGAACTTAACTTTAAATAAATACAACTCAAATTTAACTAAAATTATAAAATACAATGGAACTATGTTTGCTACTAGAAATAAAATGAAAATAATCCTAAATTCAAACAAAAAAGTAATAAGATTCTTGTAGGACTCAATGAAATAATATGCATTAAATGTTTGTTTCTCTTGATAAGACATAGAACATATTTAGTATATTGATTGTAATTAACATTAATATTAACAAGGTGTTCTGCTTGTATTTCATTGGTATTCTTGGTGCACTTTAAATGATACTCCTCCCTCAAAACAGTGAAAATTTATAAATGTAAAAAATAATGTAAATACCACCAGAATACTATATGTCCAATTTTCACTTTTATTCTCTTGGGAAAAGAATGGTTAAAGGTAAGTAATTTATTTCCTAGAATATTTTGTCTGATAATAAGTAAAGTTGGAAAAATACTATGAACTATTAAAAAACAAGCTGGAAAGCTCTTGACTAAGAATGCCAGATGTCACATTTCTATTTTATTTTAAATTTACATTTCATTAGATGATGCTATGCTAGTGTCTCTAATTTGAGAAGCTGAATCTCTGATTATAGACTATTTTCAATGTACATGTACCAGGCAGGTCCATCTGCTTATTTTGAACTTAGAAAAACATTTTTTTGTGTGTGGGTTTGCTGAATGGAATTCAATTCACACATAAAACTTAACACCTGGCATTATTCTAGTTCATTGATTATGTGCCAATTGAACCATGTTTATACTACTCAGTTTATTATAAAAATGTCAAAAAGGAAGCATCTTTGATGATTTTTCTCAGCGCATAAACTGTAACTGCCTACTTAGAAAATGTACCAAATAATAGTCAAAAGTAGGCTCCTTCATGGGACACTAACTAAAAGAACACTTGAAAGTTAATGTAGTATTTTTCACCAGATTTATTAAATGGCTTCATATTAAAAGGTAGATTATTTCCAATGATGATCAGATTTTTTTATATGGCAATACAATCAAATTATCACCTTCAGCAATATAGATAGGGAAGTTCATGTCTTTTTTTTTTTTTTTTTTTTTTTTTTTTTGCGGAACTGAGCATTGAACTCATGCCCTTGCGCTTGCCAGGGAAGTGCTTATTCCACTGAGCCACCTCCCCAGCCCCTGATGACTTTTCTTGGTAACTCACAAGAATTCATCTAACTTCAGTTGCTGGTGACAGAAAGACGCCCTAGGCTGGGTTCTGTATTCAACTGCTAAGGCCAGTTGTACAGAAGATCAATGAAATAGGAAAACAAACAAAATGAAAACAACAAAACCTCAACTGGAGGGAGTAGCCCAAATCATGTATCTTAATCTCAGATAATACTCTCTTCTGATCAACATCTGGCTCAACTTCTGCACTGAGTCCCAAGGAATTGCCTGGCTGAATGATTCTGCCTGCAACTTAGGCGTGCTCTTGAGTAAGGTTCTGTGCACATACCCAGTAGAAGGCAAAATAAAGGTTTCCATAGAGGAGAGCTGACAGGGATAAATGACTTTGAGAACCGTAGCATTTAATGAGCCCTGCTACAAACTACAATGTATTTATTTACAAATCTGCCACAAAATTATCAAAGCAGTATTTCTTTCATTTCCACTTACATAAACCTAGGAAATGTGTCTCAAAGGCAAGTTGAAATTATTTGCATATAGATACTCATAATCAATCCTATTAAATTAGCTCCAAAATTGTAACAAAGTTGTTTTAATAATGAAAGGTTTAAAAATAATAATGCCTGTAGATGAAGGTTTTTTTAAAAGTCCCGATTAAGGAGACATATGCCAAGAAAAATTATTATAATGGTGAATGCTGATTCAGGACCTTATTTTTATTAAGTAGTTTATAGTGAAGGCTGTGACTATTTTTCTATTTATAGTGGCAGCTGTGGTTAATTACCTTGTAATGTATAGTGACATTAATGCACTAGTAAACTATTGGAATTTACACCACTATTCAGTAATAAAATCTGTAAATTGAAGAATGCACATAAAGTCATCATAGCCACAAATTATGCAAGCAAAGGGCATGCATGATCACATTAGATTTAAAGAACAGAATCTCTCAAATCCATTCATTAGTGGGTAAGTGCCACTGAATTTATACACAGCAGCTACTTTACAACTACAGAGGACACAACATTATATTCATGGTTTGTTTTGTAAGTTGTTGTTAGATTTTCCGTATGGGTAATGAAAACATACTGGGCACAAATCAAACACAGAATATTTACAAAGTAGAATGCCATAAGGAGCACATACATGAATATAATTGAAAACTTTATTCCAGACCAAATGGCAGTGACAGTAACATGGTGTCATGGGAATTTAACTCAAAATAATTCACAGGTGAGAGAACAGAAAAGGTGAGATAAGAATGTGAAAAAAATAATTTATATGATTTTTCATTGATGTTTTATTAAAACACAGTTCCAAGCTTGCTAATAATTAATTCATTGTCTCAAACACTCAAAGCATGATCACTTTGAGAAATTCAAGATATTTCAGGTAATACTAAAGTACAGTGGCAAAGTATCTGAAGCAGTTTTACATGTCATTTTGCTGGAGAATTTGTATTTTCTATAGAAGAGTTTCCTGCATTGATATTGCTCACTATATTAACATATTTCAAATGCTTTGTTTTATATTATTGAGTGGTGTATATCAGATAATTATGATTTTTCCTATAAGAATGTTGTCCAGTTGATGAAATACAAGAAGAATTAACATACAAAGCAATAGTTCTTAAAGAAAGAGACTATACAGAACCATGGGCCAATTAAGTTAAGGAACACCAATAGATATTTCTCTTATTTCCACATGAATAAAACTGCAGTAGTGACACAAGACAAAACAAAAGCTGAGATGGTTAGCTAGCATTTTTGTACAGAGTTTTCATAGGAGATTGTTCTATAATCTCCTACAAAATTGTTGGAAATAAAATTAGAATTATTTGAAGTGCCTAACTTGTCATACTATAAAAAAATCACATAGAAACTTGTAATATGCAAGAAATATTTGGTCTCTTCTTTCTCCCTTTTGATATGCTAAACAGATAGATAAAGATATATGCATATTTTAAATGTACAATTTGACTGGATTTTACATATCAACAATAGCATACACTATATTCAAAATAATTAAGTATGATGCTTTAGTGATTGGAAATATTGTGTAGTTCCTAACTAATGATATTTTATGCCAACTATGCCATGTTCAATATTTGTCTTAAAATGAGTTAGGTAGCTTAAGAAAATTGAAAAAACAGTCTGCAGTTGTATTTTAGAAATTTGTAAAATGTCTCATTTCAGTAGCTTTTTAAGGAAAAACTACAGGGTTGTATAATGTGATTATGTGAGTATATCAGCAATGTCATTAAAAATCTCATGGCAGTTATGGGGGTCTCTGAGTTGACCCTGCAGAGGACTGATATGACAAATAGAAACTAGCAAAACAGTTATTTTAGGGTAAAGAGCAGGAATTATTATCTTTAACTTAGCAGTTCAGTACCATCTCTACAAAGGTAAGGGCCATTCTGAGTCCAATGATGACTACCTAAGTTTCTACCTACCAACCAAATCTTCAGCGTCTGTCATATGCCAGCTGTCTGCAAGGAGCTTAACGTGTATTACTTTGTTCATTCCTTCTAAGCAAGTTTCCAAGATGGCGTGATTGTATTTGTTCTACAAATGGCAGCAGCTTCCCAATCATGCTCCTCTCTTGCCTTCTATTAAAGCTCATGTTTCTTTCCACAAGCCAGAGCAATGAGCACAAAAGTATTAGGAAAATGTACAGTTTCTGTGGGAGTTACCCAAAGTCAAATTCTATTCTGTATTATCAAGTAACAATGCTCTTCTTCCCAGTCTGTTTCAATTGCCTTGTGCTCCTGTAACACAATGCTAGCACTGGGTAACTTATGAAGAACAAAAACTGATTCTGTGTCTGGTGAGGGCTCCTCTGCTTCAAATGTGTTCTTCTTTCTCTATCCTCATGGGAGGTGGAAGAAAAGAAGAGGAACTAGATAGCTTCCTCCACTTTTATTAGGACATTAATCCAACCACAAGGTAGATTTCTTATGGTCTAATACTTCCTAAGTTTTCAATCTTAACACCATTGCACTGAGGGTTAAGTTTCAATAAAATTTTAGAGGGCATGAAGGGTCAAAGCACAGTGTCATGATAAGACAGAAAAATCTGGGCCTTAGTCCCCTTTCCTATATATATTCACTCTTAACTGTTTTGTTTTCTTTTTTGCTACTAGGAATTGAACTCAGGATCTTGAGCTTACCAGGCATGCACTATGACACTGAGCTATATCCTGGCCTCCCTTTCACATACATGGTCAGCCAAATATAGTAATAATATTTCTCACACCCTTACATTGTGAAAAAATACTTTGCTAACTAACCACCACATCACCTGAACTACCAACCCTGTTCCCTCTGCCAAGCTTTAACCAGAGGAGCTCACTGTCTACAGAGACCAGGCTGTCTTTAAGAGCTGATACTATTGTTAGACCTGAGTGACTTAGTGGAAAATCACCAAGGTAGAATCTAGACCCATCAGTATGACACAGAATCTGTCTCCATCCACCTGCATGCATCACTGTGATCTCTCCCTCCAGAACTTCCCCTTTGTTCCTTGGCAGAGCACACCCCCTCAGAAGTATGGCATTCTTCCACCACTCTGTTTGCTGCTTCATTCACCTCCTTCTTCTTGAGATTACTTTACCGTCTCTGCTTTCTTTTGCTTCTGAAGAACACAAACGTGGGTTTTCAGATTTTATTCTGTCAACTTTACTCTCAGTCATTCGACAGAAAAGACCAAATGACTAGCGCCAACCAGATAGCTCAGTGGATGAAAGGACTTTTTTACACAGATACAGGGCTCTGGGGTTCGATACCCAGCCCACTGTGCCAGCCCTTCTCCCAGGGTAAGCTTAGACAGCAAATGCGACGAGGTGTGATGGTGCGTGCCTGTAATCCCAGAGCTTTGGAGGCTAAAACAGGAGGATCACTATGAGTCCAATCTGTGTAGTGAGACCCTGTACTAAATACATAAAAAGAAAAAGAATACATAGAATGACTGCTCGGTATGCATCAAGCAAAACCACTGGCTGGGGAGAAATAATTATGATGCTCTCTGTCCTCACAGAGCATTCAGATAAAAGAGGGAAGCACACAAGATGCAGAATGACCTGCATGGTCTTAGACCTAACCTCTTAGGGAAGCACATGTAGAGGGCAGAGGCATACACAGAGCTCACGCCTAAGGAAAGTTAGTAAGGCGCAGCTGAGGAGTAAGGACAGCACAGAGTCTAGAGACCCAGCTAGGGCTGACCGGGTCAGTAAGAGACTCGTGCTCCAGGGGACCTGGAGATTCACCCACTGGTGCACACCCTTGAAGCGGAAGCAAATCGGCTGCACTAGTCAAAACCCCAGGTTAACCTTAGGCTAGATAATATTTATAAAATTTGGTGCTAATGTCTGTCATCATATCAATTTCACATATTATGACACATTTTGAAAATCATGGATAAGTATTTGTTTAAAACCAGAAAATGGGGCCAGGGAGACAGCTCAATAGAATAAATGCCTGCCTGGCAAGCACAAGGGCCTGAGTTCAATCCCCAGATCCACAAAAAAAAAAAAAAAAAGAAAAAGAAAATGAATTCTGCTTTTAATTTTGAGTTAGGAAAGGTTATTTTTCTTTCATACAATAATTTTTAAACATTCAACTTATATGCCACACAATTTAAAATTCACAAATTTATTTTGCACTGAGGATTGAACCAAAAATCTTGCCACTGAGCCACATCCCCAGTCCTATTTTTATTTTTATTTTTATTTTGAGGAAGTGTTTTGCTAAGTCCCAGGTTGCTGCAGCTGGGCTTTAGCCTACCATCCTCCTCCCGGGCCTCCCAGAGACATGTGCCCCAACACCCAGCTTTAACACCGCATGATCACAATAACATGGACATGTAGAAATAATAACACGCATCAGCTTTCAAGGGAAAATGATCTCAACGGAAGTCTGGTACATGCTTTCTTAATGTTAAAAATAAGGTGATAGCAAAACGAATTCCAAGCCAAGTCATGTTTACTACGTGATCTCTTTATCTCATTGGTATTTAACTAGTCCAGGACTAGCCGAGTAAGTATGGATCACCCATTCCTGAAACCATTTTCTTTTGGCTTCTGGTATATACAGATCAACACTGCACACTGTAGTATATGAATCAGACTTGCTCGGCCACCAGTTTATTCACATACTTTATATTTCCTCCCACTTTTTAAGCAGATAAGAATCACAAAATCCACATTCATAATCCTCCTCAGGTGCTTTCTCTCAGCCCATCATGAAAAGCTCACCTCTCACCGGGGGTCTTTCGAGCTCAGAGTCAAGGTGAATTGGTGGGGAAATGTAGGACACTTGTCCATGGTGTGCCTGCCCTGTGGACACAAGGAGACACATTAAGCAACACAATGCTTTCACTTCTTTAGGTTTCTACAACACTGCACTATCTCTCTGAACAGTGAATCAACAGTCAAGATAGGGCAGAGATAGAACTATCCAATCATAGACCAAGCTGCATCAGACAGACATTCACAGGGCTAAGTCAGGGCTGTGCCCACAAAGTTCCCGCACTCCCTTTGGTTAAATAATAAAGTTAATAGGAATAAAATGTTCAAAAGGCATTGAAAGAAAAATAAATGTAAACACTTGAAGCCCCCATTTTTTACTGTTAGGTTAGACAGATGCTAAGTGTTCTGTAGACTCACTTTGGTTTTCATAAACACTCGCATTTCTATTTATTTCCTCAAACATCAGCAATAAACAGTTGATAGACTGAAACCTAAGATACAGAAAACACTTTGGATCACATTTACTTGGATCACTTTCACCTCTAATTAACTTATATTTATCTTGAGGATTTTGCTTCATTATTTGAAATGAAAATATTCTTACCTGATTGTTGTATCTGATTTAAAAAAAAAAACAAGCTTATTACAATGCAAAAAAAAAAAAAAAAAAAGGTAAGTGGATACATTTTCTATTCCCTGTAAAGCACTGTATTTGCCTACAGACTACTTCATAATAAATCCTTTGTCTTAGAAACAAAAGTGCTAATGTTCATTTAAAAACCAAAATTATGATTTCAAAAAATGACTAACTTATTTGATGGCCAGCCTGGGCAACATAGTGAGGGCTTGTGCTAAAGGAATTAGTTTAGAAACTCACAAATAATTCTAATGCTCAGAGTAGCTATAGTTGATGCAGCAAGCAATTAAGATTTTTGAGGCAAGAAAGTATAATTACAGAGGCAATTCATTTTCTAAAGTTGCTTTATGTAGAGAAGATTTAGATAGAAGTGAAGAACATGCCACTTTCTTCCTACATGGGAATAAGCAGTTATATTTCACACATTTACTATAGCAATTTACAGGGCTGTTAATCTCTTTTCCTAAACAAGGAAAGTTAATGATACATAGATTATGATAACAGTTAGAGTAACCTTCCCGTTTGAAGTAATATTCGACTTGTCATAAACTGCCGATTCCTCTTATGAGGCACATTTCAAATAATTAATACAGCTCCCCGCTGATAGAAGCCGCTGTTGCTCTCAGCATTTTTCCAGCCAGAAGCAGAGACAGCAGAGAGGCTGCAGTATACCAAGTCTCTCATAATAGTAATGAAGATTATTGCACATCTACTGGCCATGTTCCAGTGGAATACTAAAGGCACTATTATAAAAGGATAGCTACCAATTATGCACTGTGAGCAGTCCAAGTTTAATATAGTTTATGAAAAATTTCAGATGACCTTAATTATAAAGCCACCTGTTTAGCTAGGCTACACTTGGCTGCAGAAATATTTCAATTTTTAAGGTTCTGTATCATTACATATGAATTGATTGAAAATTCTGTGATTCTTGTACATAAAAATAATACATCTTTCAGTTTATACTGGCTCAGAGTAACTTCAGCATATAAGATAGTATTGATTTTATACTATTAGACCATAGCTGTCACCATATTTAACAATAGCCACAAGCCCAATTTTATCCAATCATTGCCACTGTGGAGATTATGGACAATGATAATACAGTATGTAATTACTTTGCAATTAAAGAGACAACCTGAGGAGAGTAACTTGCTCAAGCATAAGAAAACAGTAAATAGCAAGGTCAGCAAAGTGTTCATTCCGATCTGATGTTTTAAAATTTATATCGCAATAGTTTTCCTCAAAGAAAGGGAAGTCTCATTACACTAATCTCTTTCAAAAAAAAAAACAAAAAAAACAAAAACAAAAAAAACAAAACAAAACACAGGTCCACGTTTTAAAGATGAAACTGTGAACAGCAGCTCCTGAGGCTGTGCTTATCGTCGCGCTGCAGCGGCCAGTCCAGCTGAATGTCACTTCTGCTTCCCCTCAGGATTAGCAAGTGGCTGCGAGCGTGCTGCGCACAGACTCCTGGGGCGCGGAGGTGACAGTGCGCCTGTACTCCCAAGGGTGACGGCACCTCAAAGGGGCATCAGAGGAGGCACTGACGGCCAATCCCTAAAGCTGCTTCACTCTATTTTAATTCTCTCTCCAAGGAGAAGTACAAAAGTACAAGATCAGGTACGGCAGAAAAAGCCAAAGCAATCGGAACTGACTGAGAGATATTTAACCTTCATTATGAACATGGGCAGGGTCTGTAAATAACTTGAAGAAAGATCACTCACTATGAAAGTCCATGTCCTCATCAAGGGAGTTTTTCATTGCAAAAGTCTACAGCAAACATAATAAAACGCAATGAAATAATACATACAACCCATAAACATTTCTTTCAGACATTATGAGAAAAAATTTTCAGTGTAATTTCAGTGGCCAGATGGCTGGCCTGTCATGTGTGAGGGCTCGACTCAACTGTCAGCTCCTCAAGAAAAATAAAGCTATGCATACACACACACACACATACCTACATGCATACATACATGGAATCAGTTCAAAAAGAACTTTATTTGGTAAAAATTATGGCAAACCCATCCTGTTCTAAAAGGTTTTACTAGGGGCCGGTCAAATAGGTTGGGCCAGCCAAATAGCTCAGTGGCTTAAAATGCCTGCACGCAGGCACAGGGGCTAGGGGTTCAACCTCTGGGCCTGCTGTGCTGGCCTAACCCCTGGGGCACACTGAGAAAGCAAACTGAAACTGGGCAATGTGGTGCGCACCTGTATTCCCAGCACTTAGGATGCTGTAAACAGGAGAATCACTATGAGTGTTATCTAGTAGTGAGACCCTAAACACCCTAGACCCTTCCCTAAAGTACAGAAAAAATAAGTAAAAATAGAGGTTTTACTAGAGGGCCGGCGGTATAGCTCAACAGACTAGGCACTTGCTTAGGTAAGCTCAGGAGCCAGGGTTCGATCCCTAGTTCCCCATGCCACGCTGGCCCCGCCCTCGGGTGCGCTGAGCGGGTGTGGTGGCCCGCGCCTGTAATCCCAGTACTAGAGAGGCAGAAATCAGGAGGATAACTATGATAACAATGAGTATGGGCTGTGTAGTGAGACCCTGCAAAAGAAAAGTAAATAAATAAAATAAATTTTAAAAAAAAGGTTTTACTAGAATGTTCTCAGACATAACATATGTCTGCTATGTGGTCCTTGTAACCAGAGTTTTATGTAATCAAATTCATGTATGCTATTGCTTCTACTGCTCTTATGCTTTCAAATTAAAAAGTACATTTTTCTCTTGAATTTTATTTGAGTTTTAGTTTAAAAAATTATGTTGAAATTTTGATTAGTTTCATTAACTCTATCAATTAGTTTGGTGAATGATAATAAAATGTATTGGTTCTATGTCTCCTATTTGTCTGTGTGTGTCTATCCATCTATTATATTCCAATTTACCTAAATTTTTAACAAGTAGTAATAAATTAATCTTTTAGTCTATTTGTGGCTTATAGAATATTTTATTGGGGTTGTTTCTAAGTATCCTACTGTACCTCTTATGAATAGTTATAAAAATGTTTCTCATAATTCTCAATGAATTTTTTTTGCAGAGAAGGCATAGGGACTTTCATTTCTTTGTTTCACAAGGTGGTAGATGGCTCCACTTATTTAATTTTTGAAAGCTGTTGCTGGAATTATTAATCACTGATGGATTTTTCCAGTTTTTTGGAGAAAGATAGGTACAACAAAAGTAACATGCTATTTTTTATTCTATTTTTTCTAACATGATCTAGGCTTTCACATCCGTATTCCTCTCAGTACTTGACTCCTTTGCACAGCAGAATACAAATTTTAAAGGTTGATTTTATAGCTTTTGCTATTTTGAGGGCAGAATTTTCTGGTGCTGCTCATTCACCTGTCATTTAAATTGGAGAGCATAAAAATAAATAAACAAGTCTATAGAAGTATAAGAAACAAAGGGCAAAGGAGCTTCATGTTTATAGCTAAGAAGTCTAGAAGATGCAGGTGACTAAATTATGCTGTACTACAACGTGTCACTGTGGCCTAAAACTTATTTTGAGTCGAGCTCCCTCCACCAATGCTGAACAGTTCACAGTCCTCCACTTACTGTCTAAAACCCAGGAATGAGCCGGGCGTGGTGGCGCAGGCCTGTAATCCCAGCACTCGGGAGGCTGAGGCAGGAGGATTGTTGTGAGTTCGAGACCAGCCTGAGCTACAAAGTGAGTTTAAGGCCAGCCTGAACTGCATAGTGAGACCCTGTCTCAAAAAGACCAAAAAAAAAAAAAAAAAAAAAAAAAAAAAAAAAAAAAA